>PVKY010011484.1:0-12011 GCA_004027775.1 Bradypus variegatus
AATGCAGATAAGCAAATGTGGAAGTAGCAGAGAAGAAGGACAGGTTGGGGAAGGGAAAAGAAAATAGGGTCTAAGAATCTTGCCTGGGACCCTATTTCCCATACTTAAAGCAACCATAAATCTTTCTAGGGTTCCACAGGAACATATTCCCACCCAGACCTCCTTCTCGGGTTTATCTGGGGGGTTCAGGATGAGTCTTTTGCTGGCCCTGGGTGGAAAAGGAGGAGGCATCTGTGAAGAGTTGGTCTTAAGAAGCTGAAAGAGTTTCCAGACCAAAATAAAATGGAGGTGGTTCTTGCCTGGATAGGACAGCTCAAGGTTTTGCCTTCTCCCCCTCTCTTTGATCCCTTTGACCCTAGATCTGATACCTGTGCAGGCCTCAGAACTGGGATGGGGAGAATGCAGGAGATATTTAAAAAATCTCTTCTTGAGGGGACGTAAGCCATAACTGGTGAGCATTTGTCTTCATTCCATAAAATTATCTTGACAAGAAATTGTATGTAATTGGGAAAATGTTTCTAAGAAGTTTATGGAGAAATAAATGTATTACTTTGGAGTAGAGAGGTTTGTATGGTCTGTTGGGGTCCCAGTGAGTAGAAAATCCAAGCAATATCATTGGCCCACAGATCACCACTACCTTTCCCCTTCAAATCAGACTAATATTTCCCCCCACCCCCACCACCTTTCTCTCCTTTTTCAGCACAATTCTGCTTTTCTCCCCACTCATGCTAAACTCTATCTTGGACTTAGTGTGACCACCTCTTTTTAACCATATAGCTCTGTTTTCTTTGTAGATCTTAAATATTGGTTCCTGGAGCACAGTCCGAGGGCCTCTGCTCATCTTTCTCTGTACACCTTCCTGACTTCATTCAAACTCATGACTTCATTTACCAACAGAAAACAGATTCCCAACTCTCCAGCCTAGATCCCTCTGCCAAAGTCCACATCTATGTACTAAACTGACTCAGACCATTCACTTGGTTGAACCTCAGTAAACTTAAACTCGACCCATACAAACTCTACTAATAGTTTTTCCCTAAATTTCATCCCAGGATGCCACCACCATCCTCCCAGTCATCCCAGGCAGGATGATGGAAATCACCCTGCATTTCTTCCTCTAGCCTGATGTCCAGTCAGTCACCCAGTCATGTGAATTCTGCATCCGTAGTATCTTGCATCTCTTAATAGTAGTGCCATTGCCTTTGCTCAGACTGTCATCACCTTGCACATGGAAAAATCACATAAAATCTCCCAACTAATCCCCCTGGGCTTCCTTTTAAAAGCAGCTTCCAGAGTAGTCTTTCTGAAGGGCAAATTTGATCACATAAGATCAGGTCCCAGCCTAGCATCCTTTAAGGGCCTCCTATACCTTCTGCATCAAGTTAAAATTTGGACACTTTATTTTGGGCCCTCTCTAGTCTTGTCTCCCACCACACCCCCACTTGCATTTACTCTAACCATACTAATTCTGGTCTTCAGGTCATCACACATGCTGTTCTCATATCCTAAAATGCTTTCCCCTACTCCCTACTTCATCTGGCTAACTCTTAATCACCCTTCAAAACTCAGATTAGTTGGAACTAGGCAGAGGTGATGGTTGCACAACATTGGGATTTACTAAATGCCACTGAATTGTACTTTAACAATGGCTAATTTTAGGTTATATGAAGTTCCCCTAAAAATCGAACAAACAAAAAAACCTCAGATCACTCACATTATGCATTGTGTCCTCCAATCCCTTGATCCCTCAGTGTGCTTTATGTGCCTTTCCTCTATTTGTTCAATTGCGCTCCTGTGCATACCTCTATCAATAACAGTTATCACAGGGCACTGTAATCTATTGATTTACTTTCTATTCTCAGCATATCATAAGCTTTCAATAAATGTCTATTGAATGGATGAGCAAATAAAATGGAAGAATATTGAAATCTGCCTATCTGCCTATCTTTCTTGTTCCCACGAATAGCACCACCACCCAATAGCTCAAACCAGAAACCTGGAAGTCTTTCTGCACTCCTCTCTTCCATTGCTCTAACCCAATCCATTCAGTTACCAAGACTATCTCAGAACTGTTTTCAAATCTTTCCCTTCCTATTCATTCCCAGTGCTACTGCTCTTATTGTCTCTAAACTAGATTACAGCAACATCCTCCTCCTGGTCTCCCTTCCTGCAATTCTGTGTCTTTCCAATCTATTATCCACACCACAGAGAATAACTGATTTTTTAAAATACAACTGAGATCATGTCATTTGTCCGTCCAAAATCCTCTAGTGGCTCATCCTGGCTTCCTTACCTTGGTGCTGCCTGCCTCTGCAGCTTCACTAGCCACTCTGCTACACATACCCTCATTCCAGCTATACCAAACTATCTGCAGTTTCCCAAAGGTTCCATTATCTTCAGAAGCTTCTATGCCCTGGCTGTTTCTGTTCTCCCTTCCTAGAATACCCTTCCTTTCCCTCCCTCCTTTGCTTAGCTAATGTTTATCTGCCCTTCACTCACAGCTGGTTCACTTCTCTAAGAGCCTTCATTGGCACCACAACCTGTCATTCTGAGGTGGGTGCTGTCCCTTGCACTAGAGCATCTTATACTTATCTCTTGTTTTCAGTTCCCAAAATCTGAATGTACTATTCCTCACATCCTCATTCTAATTGTGATCTAATTCTGTCTTTTCTGCTAGGCAATGGGTGATCTCCTTGAGGGCAGGAACTCTGTCTCATTTCTGATTCCCATCACCCAGCAGAGTGCTGACACTTAGATTATTAGTGTTTTTCAATGAAAGAGTGAATGAATGAAAGTTATCACCTTTTATTTGTCCTAAACTTGCTTCTTACCCTGTTCCTTAGAAATGAATGTCATCCTGCTGTCTCTAGTTTAGTTATACTTTAGAGCCTCTTCTTATGAAACATGGTCACTCATGGTCTCTCATCTAAGGCATTTCTAAAAATAAAATTTGAACCAGTAATAGCCCCCAAAGTTCCTGAGTGATCACCATCCTCTCCTGGTGGTTTCTATGCACACTGGGAAGTTTGAGTCTGCCTCTGCTGAGGATCCAAGACAATCTGGAATTCATATTCCGAAGTGAGTTGTGAGAACACCATGCAAGTATTGCAAAAAAGGGGTTGTGCAATCAGGATACAGGATCATAGGGCTCGGGTAAAGTTCAGTATTGTCAATGATTAGATCTAGAAATTAGCACATTTGAGCTAGTACAGCAGGCCATTTGTTTCAAAGCATAAAAGTCACTCTCTCTCCCTTTCATCCCATTTACCCATAATTACCACAAATATTTATTGAGTATCTACCATGTTCTGGGCACTGTTCTAGATGCTTGCAATACAGTGATGAACAAAACTTAAAAGGTTTCTACTATCATGGAGCTTGCCTCCTAGCAGGAAAGGCAATAATCAAGTACACAAACAAGAACATTTAGGTAATACAAGTTATGAAGACACTACAACAGGCTACTTTAACAGTGAAAGAGTATGAGGGGGAAGGGGTAGCTGTTTTATATTTGGTCATCAGAGAAGGCCTTTCTGAGGAGGTGACATTTTTGAGACCTAAATGACTAGAAGGATCTAGCCCTGCAAAAATCTTATGGAAGAGCATTCCAGGTAGAGTGAATAGTTAGTGCAAAGGCCCAGAGACAGGAGCAAGCTTTTTGTGTAATAAAAAGAAAGAACTATGTTGTATACATATTACCACAATAATAGTTTCCAAAAAAAGAAATGTGGGTTAAGCACAGTGAGCAAAGAAGAGGACCGTTAAATAAGATGGGAAGCAGTAGAGAGTTTTAAAGCCAGAGAATAACATCTGATTTACAGTTTGAAAGGATTTCTCAGGCTGCTCTGTGGAGAACAGGGGAGCAAAAAGTGACAGCAGGGAGACTATTTAGGAGAAAATTACAGTTGTCTTAGTATGACATGGTGGTGGCTTGGACTAGGGTGGTGGTAAAGTAAGGATACAAGTGGATGAATATGGATATATTCTGAAGATAGAACCAAAAGACTTTGTGGATTGGCTGTGGAAGATGTAGACACTGGTTCATCAAATGACACTACTGATTTACTCAATGGCTTCCTTTCTAATAATCAGGGTACTGATGCCCCAGACCCTTCCCACACAGCTCCTGATGAGGAGGTGGGTCTAGGTGGTCATGTTTGTACCAGTTGAATCCACCCCTAGTTACAACTGGTCAAGAATGGACATGTAACCCTATGTATAGCTTCTCTCTCTGGGAATTAGATCTAGAACTCTGAGAACGTCAGTCAGTGTTGAGATAGGACCTAAAAGAGCATGTGGTTTCAGGAAGTGGGGCCTCCATTTTAAAGAGCATAAGTGAACCAAGATATCCGGAGTGTAGAGAGAAGAATGAAGCAGATGCCTGAAGAGAAACAGACAAGAGACTTTTCTTTCCTAGGAGAGAACCCCATGAGAGCCTTTCTAAAGTTGGGTTTTGTGAGGACATCTTTTTACTTGAGCTAGATTGAGGGTGTTTTTATTCTCTGCTGCCAACAGCTAAAATAGAGGCAACTGCAATTTACATAAACTAGGTTTACCCTCATTCCTTATATTCAGCCTCCCAGGAGACAGACAAACAAGGCAGTACTTACTAGTCTCAGTATTTCACCACAATTTCAGCCCCTTATCTACTAAGATATGTGCAAAGTGTTTTTGTTTTGTTTTGTTTTGTTTTAGAGCTTTAAAATGTGAGCTAAATGGAAAAGACAAAGCATTTGGAGGATTCTGGGGGATCCTAGGAGTCATCCTAGATTACTCATTCTACTTTATGCCCCACCACACACACACATTTAATTCACTAAGACCTATAGATTCTATCCCCTAAATCTCTTGAGCCCATCTCCTCTTACCTAGCTCCTCTGCCACCTCCATAATCAAGACCCTTCTTGCTTCTCACCATAATTACCAGTGTCCTAACTGCCTTCCTTACCTTATTTAGCTTCCTCCAATTCAATATCCACACTTCTACTAGAGTGAGCTTTCTAAATTGTGATTCTCATCAAATCACTCCCCTGCTTTAAATAATAGTGCAGATAGCCTGCAGAGTAAAATCCGAACTACAGAACATACAGATAAGGCCCTTCATAATCTTGTCCCTATCTTCTCACCTTAGACTTGACCCATCCATACTTTAAACCACTTGCCGTTTCTCTAACCCATTACATTGTTTCATACCTCTGTGTTTTTACATATGCTTTGATTTGCAAGTGTCAGAAAAAAAGTGTGCAAAACTTTGAAATGGACAAAAATGGAATGTTGGGTGCCATCCAGCATACCCTTGGAGATTATTTGATTGTGATTATCTTTAGGCTATTTTACAACCCTTTATAGATAGAGGTTAACTTGTAGAATACTGATAATAATGCAAATAGTTCCTTACCATAAAAATGCAAATGATTCTTGTTCATGGCTATGCAAATAAATTTTGTCCAGTAGAGAATATAAATTTCTAAAAATCAAATCCTCATTTGAACCAGTTTTATTTTCTTACTGGTTTCCTCATTAATTAGTGAGTTTAATAAAATCTTTGAAACATGTGCATTTTATATTTGTATAAGATTCATGATTTTACCTTTTTCTAAACTATTCTTTAATGCAAATAACAGGAAGAAACCCACACTTGCTGAAGCCAAAAATGAAACAATATTAATGAATAGAAGGATGCCTCACGAACCCAGAGCAGGAATCAAGCGGGGCTTCCGTAGTAAGTGTAACTGGCTGCTGGAAGAACCCAAGAACCCAGGGAATAGTCTCCGTGTCTAGACTTGGCTTCTCTCTCTGCAACAGATTGTTCCTTCTTATCAAACTGGTTTTCTTTGCTACCCAGGCCATGTGGCAGGTAGTGGATGGCCACTCACAGCTCTCAAATTGCTCTTTTAAATCCAACCATGAGGAGAGGGGTTGCTCTCTTTTCCCCAATTCCAAATTTTCAGGGAAAGGGATTCTGGCTGGCCTAGTTTGGGTGAAGTCCCCACCCTGGATCATTTAACTGAACACACTGTGCTAACATGGTTTGTACAGTCTCTTCATTTGTCCCCCTACTGGCAGTCCTAGTCCTCTCCACTTCATTCCCATGTCAGCTCACAGAATTTTATTTCTAAATTCAAATTTGATCTTGCCATTCCCACTCCTGCTTAAAGCCCTTCACTGTCTCTCCACTGCTTACACAATGAGTCCCAACTCCTCGGTAATGTTGTAGGAGGCACTTCATCATCAACCCCCTGCCTGTCTCCTGTGTTCTCCACACTGCATTCGACACCCCAATCATGAGTTATTTTGCCCCTCTGTTCTTTTGCAATGCTGATTCTGACGATCTCAGCAACCTTTTACCCTTATCTCACATTTTTCTCTCAAAACTCAGCTCACACTTCTGTGAAGCCTGAGGATGCATTTCACAGGTATGACATTTATTTGCCTCCTTAACCCTGACCCGACATGGCTGAGTGCCTAAAGCATGGGGTCTCAGTCTCTAACTCTTTCACCGAGCATGGAACCTTCCAATAACTAGTTGGAAGTTGCAACGGAACTAGTTGGAACGGATTGCCTGTCCCTCATCTCACTTGCGCTGCAGAGGGAGGTGTCACACCTTTGGCTGGAGGAGCCGGAGTCAACAGACAGCCGCGATGCCCCACACACACCCTGCCGTGAAAAGCACGAGGGGCCTGGGTTCCAGATCTTACTGGGACTTCTTAACCCCGGCTGTAAGAATTACCTAGGATGCTTTTAAATATACCAAAGACTGGGCTACACCGTCATCCCAACGATTCTGATTCAATTGGCCTTGGGTTTTTTGTTTGTTTTCTAATTTCTTCAAGTGGTTTTATAACAGAGCAAGGGTTGAGAACCGCTTCTCAGGCAAAGCTAGGAGCCCAAATGTACCTGCCTTTGAGGCCAGTAGACTAGCGCCGCAGCCAGGGTTCTTCTGCACAGGAGAGCCGCGTCTTAGCCAGGCATCACCCGGCAGGAGGGAGACGCGGGCCGCAGAAGGCGGGGCCAGGGCCGAATTCCCGCCACCCCCTCGCGGGAAAGCCCCGCGCGTGACTCCGGCTGCGCCCATCGCAGCGGGAGCGAGGCTGGTGGTGGGCGAGCACGCAGGCCCAGAGGCCCGAACCAACGCGCTGCTTCGGAGGGGCGGCAGGAGGGCAAACCAGACTAGACCATCGGCTCTACGATTGCAGGGGGGACCGGCCGTTACCAAGCAGTCTGGAGAGGAGGGGGACGCCGGCCTGCCCTGGCGGCAAGGCGACCCCTGGAGGGCGCGAGACAACACCGCTGCCGCCGCCGTCGCCCGCGCGGATGATCGAGGCTGAGGCGAGAAACCAGGTAGGAGAGCCGCTTGGGAGCCCTGCGGGTCCCAAAGACCCACTGGCTCCGCGTTCCGAATGATTTCTTAGGAGAAGACCCTCTGTCCACCTAACGAGCCCTCAGCGTCCCTGCCCCTCCCCGCAGGTCCGAGTCCCCTCAGCCCCACCCTCCCGGTCCACTCCGACTCTCTGGGCAGACCTCGTTCTCAATCCTTCCCTGACCTTTCAGCGCTAACTTGTGCGGAACCCTAAACACCCTGAACCATCCTTTCGGCGTGCCCCCACCCCCCGATCAACCCCGTCTCCTCAAACTGTTCCCTCGGAGACTTCCCCCAGTTTGCGCCCCCCAATCATATAGTTGTGCCCAAATCTCCTGTGGCGTTCCTGGGGGAGCGCACCCAGGCCGGGGACTGCAGCGGGAGCCTCCGCACTGCCAGTCCCAGCCCGGGTCATCTGCGTCCTCCGCCTCATTGGACCCTGGTTCCCAACCTGTTATCTGCCGAGCGCCAGGATGGTATCTCTCTCGGCATCCAGTTTTACCTTGGGGAAACCCTTGGCCTGGCATTTTGCCTGTCCCCTGCCATTTACTCACCTGCTGCGAAGGGCACCGTGATCCTTTGCCCAAGACTGGCTGAGGACCACCAAGCCGGCGCTGCGGACACCTGGGGACTGCTGGAGGCAAGGACCATAGGCTATTCATCTTTGCATCCCCAGCACCCAGCACAGTGCCCGGCACGTGTTAGCACTCAGTATATATTCGATGGGTGGATGAATAAGTGAATGAATGAATGAATGGGCCCACTGCAGAGACTGGGAGGCTGAGTGCTTTTAGTGGGAAAGGCGTCTCTAATTACGTGAGAGCATTGTGTTCATATTAGAGCATAAAACAATATATTCAGTCTTTTAATTCATTTATCTAATTTTATTTACATATCAGCTTCTGTGTGTCAGTTTGCTATTTTTGTTCTGTTTACCAAAAAACAAAAACAAAACGAGGTAGAGGGCGGAAGAAATTCTTATTGGTTCGCTTCTTAAAAGCTGTACAGATTACTTCCCCTGTTTCCCTAGGGAGAACTGCTCCCTCTGGGGGAAAATTCTGGAGATCAGCCACGGCCTTTAAAGCTGACTCAGTGTAACTGGTCAGCTGGTAGTTCAGGACAGGTTGGAGGAATGAAGGATCAAGAACACAGGCCGTTTAAAGATGGAATTGTCAAAGAGTAGAGAGCCTGAAACCTGTTTTTGTTGATTTCCAGAATGACCTGAGCATATTCAATTTCCTGAGGCTATGAGAGGGTTCAGAGACCTCAGCGTTGGACCAGGTTCAGTGTGGGAGTGGGTGGTATCGCTGAGTGATGAAACAATGACTGGAAAGCTGTAGAAGCATATAAGCTAAGAAGTTGCTTTACTAATAAAGACGACTCAGAGTACTAACAAATAAAATATTGAATATTCTTAGGAAGCTTCTTGGAAATTAAGTAGTGGTATGGCTTAGTGGAAGGAAGAGCAGAACCAGCTTCTAACCCTATTATTCTGTTAACTCCACTCCTGATTCTGCTGTGTGGCCACGGGGTACTTTACCATCATTGTTTCTCTCAAAGCCGGGTCAAAATCTGATTTCTTCTGATTTTTATGTTTAATGTTTAAGGTCCTTTTGAAGCCCAACATAACTGAAGGCTGGGTATGTTCTCCCTTACCCATTTCTAGCTTTGATTTCTCCGTTTCCACTTTCTCTTTTCTCCCATGCTCTGACCTGTCCCTATGAAGTAAATCTTGAATCACAGAAATTCAAAGTGGGTAAGGACTCCTGAACTGGAGTAAGCATGGGCATAGTATCTGGAGACCAATACTTTTTTTTTTTTGTAACTGATAAATTGTTTAATGGGCTTTCTACTTTTCCCAGTCTAGGCTGTAGGATGGTTAAGACGTCAGTAACCCCAGGACTGATTATTTGTTTTATTTTCTCCTCACTTCCACTACTTTATCGTGTTGCCAGATAAAAAACATGATGCCTGGTTAAACTTGAATTTTAGACAAACAAGGTGTCCTGTATTTTTATTTGCTTAATCTGGCAACCCTAGTTCAGAGGGAAGCTTATGTGTTCTATTTTTCTCTCTGGGGCTTGCTTGCAATATCTCATCCTTTTTCTTCCTGTTTCTCATACAAGTGGACTAAACACCCTGTTGAGGGTCACTTGACTGAGGAGACAGCTCACTGCATGTTAGGGTAAGGGCAGGCTGTGTAGAGATGGTCTGAAGGATCAGTGTTGAGGCTACCCAGAAAAACACCTACTCATACACTGGCATGATATTATAGTTCCTGTCAAATGAGTCTGTCATGCAAAATGAGAGTATTATTTTGAGTGCACAGATATCAGCATAGCTCTGAAAGAGAGAGAAACTTCTAACTCAAAAGTATACCTCATAGCTAGAAACTCTCTTGCACAACATTTACTCTTACCCACTCCAGATAGGTTTGATGATTTGGCATGCAAGTCCTCAATTAGACACTGAGAACAAAACTGTATTTTACTTAGTATGTTAATTAATGTTAACAGTGAGTCATCAGGAAAAAGTTGTCATAGCCTACATACTGTGTGTACAATAAGAGTGCATAGTACATTTGAGAAAGAGCTGTACCAAAACAATGTTTTATTTTAATTCCTTTTGATAATTAAAGGAGAAAACCTCTGTTTTCTGAAATTCTTAACTTATTAAGGTAGTCTTTTATCTTCTCTAGGAAGATGAAACAGTGAGCTCTGAAATGTCTGTTGTGTTTCAGGCTTCCTGTGTTAGGTCCTGCAGACAAGGACAACAGATTGATAACTGGGTACAGAAAAAAACATAGCCAGCCATCTTCTGGCTAAAATTTAACTATTTTAGGATACAAAATCTATACTTAACTTGTATATCTTAGGATCCAAAAATCTATATTTAACTTGTTTATCTTATCTTTATACTTTTGTACTTCCCTTCTTTTCCTGTACAATTCTTTTAAAAAAGAAAATCCAGCCCTGTATTTACTGTACTTAGGGAAAACTGGAGAGTTATTTTTTTATTCATGACTAGGTAAAGAAGAAAAGGGAGAGCAGAGTACCCTACAGGCAACATAGATGGGAATTAGATGACCCCAAGAAAAACGCAAAAACTCAAGAGGAGGAAGTTGGGAATCTATTGCTGGTCCCATTCATCCTGAAGTTGTTTCTCTTGTAAAATGTTCTTTATTTATTCTTCGAAAGATCTTGTATTCTGCTTATTTAAGAATGTAGCCAAACTTCATTACCCAGAACAGCTTATTCTCTGGGGGTTCTAGATAGCTAAGAGTTTTTCTGTAAGGCTAATAATTTCCTTTTAAATATTCCACAAAGGGTAGTGATTTAAACATTTCTGTCTCAAACCACCCCAAGACTTAGTAACCTAAGACAATTAATTATTTCTCACAATTCTATAGTTTGGCTGGGTGGGTTTTTTTTTCTGTTTTGTTTCGTTTGCATTTCTCAAAGAGGAGTTCTAGAAATGTTTGAGTAATGGGAGCACTATTGGAATGAGTTAAGTCTCCCAAGGTGACTAATTTGAAGGACATCTCTTATTTGGTTGTACAAGAGCTGCTCTACTCTTTAAAATATTATTCTCTTATTTTACAGTTATAACTATAGTTGACTTCTTAGTGCAGTGTCTATTTCAGTTCATATGCTGACTTATATATTGTGCTTTGCTTAACATCCAACAGATCAACATGCAGCATTATCAGTTATCCATTTCCAATGACGGTGATTAGAGAAGAGAGAACTGGAAGCAGGACCATGTGCCCCTATTGTACATTTGTAATTACTTTCTGACAACCAGGTGGTAGTGATGCTTAACAAGGGGCATTGAGCGCATGGAAAGGAAAAAAAAAAAGACAGCCATGGCTTTTTATTGAGTTGTAGAATCCATAGTACAGAACAGAGAATTTCAAAAATTTTTTTTAGAAGGGAGCCCTTTGTTCAAGTATATTCTACAGGAAAGTGACACCAAAAGATAGAAGCTAAGTTATTTTGACTGAAGGCATGGAGTTGGAGGAAGTAAAGCCTACTTCCCTCTCTCTCCCTCCTTTCCTTTCCATCCCCTTCTTCTATCTTTTATAATCCTCTGAGGTCGCTCTGTAAAACACAGTTTGAAAGCAACTGACAGATATTTCTCAGACTGAGTCATGACTCCAAAGTAGAAAGAAGTTAAGAGAAATGGTTGGATTTGGGATCCCACAATCTTTGGTTGAACACCCACTAGTAACCAACCATGGTTCAAGAGAAATGTAACCAAAATATGTACTGCGTACATTTAGTCCTCAAATTCCTATGTGAAACCCTTAGCCTCAACTTAATATGCTGAGCAGAACCAAGAATGAGTTATGGATCTGTTTTGCCCCTTTACTCTAAGACCTATGCTAGTTTGTCAAGCTTTTTTAGCCAACACTAATAAAATTTTTCTACCCATACTTTTAGCTCACAATGTGAAAAACATCTGTTTGTAGAATATTTTGTAGTAAAATACATGCTTTTTTAAAATATACATGCTCTAGGCTTCCTGAATATTGAGAGAGCTCTGCACCTCCTCCCCTGATGACCCCATGCAGACTTGGGTATGATTTCCTTTGTGCTTCCCTTGGCCTTGTCTGGGGCTCCATTATACAATCAACACATGATTTACATAC
>PVKY010011485.1:0-12010 GCA_004027775.1 Bradypus variegatus
CCACTGTGACTCCTATTCAAACCTCATTCTTTAAATTCATGCACCCTTCCCCCAATGCGGATTTGTGAGCCCACATCCAATAGGATAATAAAAGTTTGAATCCCTCAGTGAGGTTCCCAGCATACTCAGATGGGTGCATGTGGCCTTTGTTCCCCATTGAGAACAGGGAGAATGTGGCCCTAATCACCTTTATTCTTAAAACAGTTGAGGTCACAGTAGAGGGAAAGGAAGGGAATATGGTGTGCAGAGAAAGAGAGCAGCTCCAAAAGTGTAAGCAAGGCTTTATATTCACTTTCAGTTTTGTGAAGCAACCCACTTGCAGCTCAACTAAATGTACTTTCTGTGTTTGGGGCCCTATCAGTATTCTATACTGGGCAGCAAGCTCTCCAAACCTGAAACTATTTATTTTGGTTTTATGGAGCCCTGGACTAAGCAGCCATATCCACACTGCTTTCCACCTGGGACCACAGGATTTGCACCCTTTGGTTGGCATAGATTTGATTTACAGAGTGGCATGTTTTTTAAGGGATCCACCTTAATCTTATACATTTGCTGCCCATTGTCATGACATTATCTGTTTAGTTTTTGCCTGATTTTAACATAAAGGCTAGGAAAGGTGCCAGGCCAGTAGAGCTAACCTCAAAATATCTTTGGATGAATTCTTATCCAGTGGTTCACCTTCATCAGCATAGCAAATCCAGTCCAGGGAAGTAACAGACCTGAAAACTTGTCAATTATTCATCTATGTTTCCCGTGGGAGTTTATCTGTCTCAGGGAACTCCTTATAAGAGTGTCAAAGCTCTCTTATAGCAGCTAAGACCCACTGCAAAAAAAAACATAAAACCTCTGAGATCTTTTATTGAAAAGCTCAGAATTAAATCTAATTGGGACTCCTTGTACATAACACATTGCTTTTCTCTTGCAGCTTTCAGAACCCTCTCCTTGTCCTTTGCATTCAACACTTTGATCAATATGTGACAGGGCTTATTTTCTTCAAGTTTATCCTGTTTGGTGTTCTCTGGGCTTCTTGGATGTGCAAATTCATGTCTTTTGCTAAGTTTGGGAAGATTTCTTTTGATATTTCTTCGAATATTCCTTCTGCCCCTTTCTCTCTTTCTTCTCCTTCTGGGTCTCACATTCTCCTTATACTGGTGTGCTTGATGGTCTCCCAGAGGTCTCTTAGGTTACTTTTGCTTTTTATAACTCTTTCTTCTTTCTTCTCAGCTTGACTCATTTCAATTGACCTGTCTTCAAATTTACTAATTATTTCTTCTGCCAGTTCCAATCTGCTGTTGAAACCCTCCTGGTAATTTTAATTTCAGTTATTGTGGTCTTTATTTGCAGTAGGTCTGTTTGGTTCCTTTTCAAAATTTTTATCTATTTATTGAGATTATCATATTGTTCATACATTGTTTTCATCAAATCCTTTAGTTCTTTCTCTTTATTTTCCTTCATCTCCTGAGCATATTGAAGATCATTTTTTTTAAGTCTTTTTGTGATACATCCATAGTTTGCTCTTCTTCATTAATGTTTCCTGGATTTTTAATCCTCTTCCTTTGGATGGACCATCATTTCCCATTTTGTTTGTCTTATTATCTTTGGTTGCATTTTATACATCTTAGTATTTTAAAATGTTAACTCTGGGATTTATTCCCTGAGATATCTGTTTCTAGAGTTTGTATCCAGTTAGAGCTCTCACGGAGATTTTCTTGAGTGTCAGAAGTTATCAAAACCAAGGAAACCTAAGCAAAAAACACCTTTCATAGTCTTTTGCAAATTGTCTTTTCCTTGGCTGGTGCTCTCCTTCAGAGTTCAGCCACACTTTCAAGAAGATCAATCCAAGGCAAGTGCAAAGCGCAGGATCCTCCCCGTTTTTTCTGGGCCTACGTCTTGCCCTAGTCTTGAGCTTGCTGGTAGCCTTTGAAGTTCTTCTGTTTACAGAAATTTGAATGCCCCCTCTATTCCCAGAAAACAGACCTCCTCCCTTTTCTGGGTGTTCTACTCTAGGACTTAAAATGGGTAAGCCTTTGCCGCAGGCCACCCAACTCAATTATTGCTTACTCTGCTTTCACTAACTCAAGTTGTTTCTGTCTGGATGGTAAATTCTGGAAGGGGGGATGGGCAATACACACTGAAGAGGAGTTACTCAAGTCAGTCTTTCCCAGCAAGAACAAGGCCAGAGACCCACCAAGGGAGCACTGGTGGCTCCAAATTGCCCTGGGAGAGGAGGACAGAGGGGCAAAGAAGAGTCCCAGGAGCTTCCTCCTACCACTCTCCAAAGCTGCACTTTCTTGACTCAGCACGTGCCCTGCAAGTGCAGACCTTCAGCTGTCCTCCACAGCTCTGGGGAAGCTACCATCTTTAAGTTTCCCCTGCAGCCTGCCTCTGTCCAGGGTGGTTTGCAACAATGGCCACCCTCAGAACCAGGTCCCCAATGATCTGAGGAAACTAATCAAAAGTAATGATCAGCGATCCTACCATACACCCCTGGGACATGAGGAACTTGGTCTTCATGTCCCACCCTGGCGCCAGCATGCTACACCACAGGCCAGGTTTGAGTACCTCACTGCTGCAAGACTCAGGGATGGCGTCAAAAGCCAATCTGTTTAACTTGGCCATAGCACCATTGCTAATAGGCTTATTATCTCTCAGTACCAATATATTAATACTATGTTGTTTATTGTATTGTTGTTGTGAATTACGGATGCAAAGTCTGTCGTATGGTCAACACAGACTGTGGTGCAGGTGTGGCTTGTGGCAGCCCATGGCCTGAGCAAAACAGGCCTGCAGCTCTTTGTGCACAGCAGTCTGCGTGACCTAGGCAGCTAATGTTTAACGTATCATCTTTGTAAGCCGGTAAAGAGAAAAAAGGATAAATTGACCTTAAAATGTAACTTTAAAACATGAAATGGGAAGTAAGCAGACGGTGAGAAGCTCTTGGTCTCAATGAAGAGCAAGATGTAAATGCACACCAGACCTCCCACCATCAAGTATTAATCTAGTCTACCTGCTTCCTGGCTCCCAAATATTGTGGTTATTTATCGATTACTACCCCCTCCCCTCCCCATCAAGGCTCTTTTCCCGCACTTGCACCCTTAGGAGTGTCTTTGTCTAAACCCTTGTAACTGCCTTGCCATCCTTTTTAATCCCCTGGTTGACTCCTCTGCGTGTGCGCTGCCCGCCCGGCCTGAGGGAGCCGGCATGCTCTCGCCACGACTTCTCACCTTGCCGGTAAGCCCTGAATAAAAGTTCTTGTGTCAGAGAGAGAAAAAAAGCCAATGTGTGGAGAGTACAATTCACTAGAATTTACCACAATTTACCAGCCTCTTCCCACTACTCTTCCCTGAAAGCTGCACAGTGCTCTACTGACTGGAGTTTTGAAGTCATTCTTTCAGATACTGGTTCCTGCCTATTTAACAGTTATTCTGGTGGAGCAACTGATTCCCGGAGCTTCCTACTCTGCCGTCTTCCCACAACCCCCTCAGTTCTGTAGAAACTTTTGACACTAATCAATTTACTACCATAGTATTCTTCTCAGGGTAAAAAAATCCAAGCCATACATATTTCATCTTCTGTGTTAGAGAAATACATTTTTTCAAATTCTATAAGCTTCAGAAAAACTTGTATTCATAACTCAATATTTGATTTGAATTGAGCAACAAATACCCATATTTTCAATGCACAGTACACAAGAAATTTCTGTGATATAAGAACTATAAAAAACAAAGCAAAACATTACTGCTTTCTTATAAACAGGTATTTGAAAATTAGACGGAGCAATTTTATAAGCTGGCTATCAACCTAATCTACTTTCAAATCCTCTTCTAGATTTTGGTCATCTTCCATGTACATAAAATTAAGGGGTATAACCACCCTCACTCAAGAACAGAAACTTTTTTCTTAGCAATAGTGAAATTCAAATATAACAAAATATTTGAAGTATTTCAAATATCATTTTTCTACTGAATTGAATGATTAGATCTGTAAAACCTAATCATGAAATAAAATTTAATAGATTAGGCATTATAAAATAAAATTTTAGCATTATAAAATAAAATTTTAGTTCTGAATTATACCATAAAATTGACTTCATTTAATAAAGCTTTACTTCATGGTAGAGCTATGTAACAAATCCAATGGAAATTCAAGGTTGGTCAATCAAGTACTGGTGATGTAAGATGTAATTGACTTCATTTTGCGATTTCCTACCTGGGTCTTTCAGATATATTTTAGGTCTAGTCAACACCTAAGCCATTCAGACCCTCTTATATTTTAATAATTCCTCCTTTTGGAATATGGCTAAGATGATTTAAAAATTTGGTAAGGGTTTCTTTAATTTTTAAGTTAGTTTTTAACCAAGTATTTTCTATGTGCCAGAGCTCTGTTGTAAGTGCTAGGAATACAGAGAACAAACCAAAGACACCTATCCTGAAGCTTGCATTCAAGTAAGGAATGTGGACTGCAAGTAGGAAGGCATACGTAACAAATAATAAATGTAAAAATTAAATTATATAGTAAGTTAGAAGTTGATGAGAGCCATGAGAAAAAGGAAACACAGAACAGGGGAAAATGAATAGGGAAGGTGGGGGTGGGGAGGGCAAATAGTAAAATTCAGTGAAGGGTTAAGAAAGATGGAGAAGCCAGCAAAAATCTTCTTCATAGAGGTTCTTAATACTGATTTCCAAATTGAATAAACAGGAATAATAATAGTCTATTTCTTCCTTTTCTCAATAATATCTACATTCTTTTAAACTTTTCCAAGAATTTATTCCGGCATTTTATAAAGGATTTTACAGAAATAAAGTTCATATATCTATATAGGTAAATATATTTTATAGTAGTTACAATTTTATATAAACATATACAATAAGCCATAATTATATTATCATATAATAAAATTCTATCCAAATAAATTGGAAGGTAATATGAAAAGAAGGACTTTCATCCTTATAAAAAACATGAAACATACAACCAAAAATAGATTTTAAAATACTTTTCCCTTAAATACATGAATAAAGGACATGCTCTCAAATAAGGAACTATAGGTGAGTTATAAATAAAATATACTATGAAACTACACGTAAAAATAATGAAAAACTGCAAATTAAAATAATGAGATAGTACTTTTCAATTTAAATATTGCAAATAGTTTTTAAAGTCAGTATTCAGTGTTGGCAAATATTTATCTATTGCAAATACATATCACTAATAAAAAAAAAAAAAACAAGTCACAGCAACCTTTCTGGAAAGTAATCTATCTATAAAGTCTTAAAAACATTTATATATTGATCCAGTAATTCCCCATCTAAGAATATAAGCTAAGAAAATAAGAAATTCTAAACAAAGAACCTAAATATCCATAATAATAGCAGACTACAAGACATAATATGTAATTATTAAATTAAAAAATTAATGACATAAAACATGCTCACAGTATAATATAAAATGAAAACTCCAAGACGCAAAATTACAGATGATCTCAATTTTGTAACAGGTGAATAAATATCTTTATGTGCAACCATAGGCAAGTGCAATACAGAAGGCTCTAGGATTCACTGTTTCATCTATTTCTGTTAAATAATGAATTTCATTTGTGTTTAGGCCTAAATCTGAATCATGCCTAGAAATTATTATACAGGAGGCCTCATAATGGCCAGTCATAGCCAACTGCCCAGCATCCAAATCACAACACACCTGTTTTTGGTTCTGCATTTCAGGTCTCATATGTATTAATTCCTGTGAGGTTATTAAAAATTCTTTATTAGGTCTCCAGAAGAATTTAATCACCATGAATAAATGGAAGAGCTAAAATAAAGGCATCAATTTTATCCATAAAATAAACCTTTTGCACAAATTAAGGAGAGAAATATCTAATTCAACAGATGTTCAGCCCTATTAACAGCATGATTCTAATACCTGAATGACTCTGTTTCTTTATGCGAACAAGAAAAAGTGATTCAGAAAAGAGTTTGCTTGAGGGCCTCAGATAATGTTACAAAACACTTATTAACTTAGAGATAATATTTTAGTAAAAATTAAAATATGCAAATTAATTTTTAAAAGGTGATGCAAAGAAAACCAGAAGCAGCAAGCCCACACAGAGTGAAAGCAGCAGTGTAAGTAACAGTTAACAGCTTCAGCAATATTTCTATTTTTATAATGTGAGCTCACAGGGAAATGGCTGTGAGTTTTCTTTCAAGATAGAGACTCATGAAGAAGTGGGATTGGAATTAGGAACAAGTGGTCAATTGGGAGAAAACATAAACATGTTCATGAACATAAAGTACATGTTCTGTCCATCCACAATCATTTTCGTTCATTATCTTCACTTCGGTTTTGCAGGTCTGGGCAAGTTCACAGTTAATGGTACTATACTAATGATGCAGAGTTTATTTTGGTGACACAAGTTTAATACCTACATAAATTACATTTGTCCTATGTAAAGATTCATAAAAGAGCTGAAGGGATCAATTAAACTATTAATTATATAGTAGAAATCATATGCTCAGACTATTGCTTTTTGGAAAGTCACATTGCTACAAAAAATGTTAATATTACATTTTTGTACATAAATGCTCACAGCAGCTTTATTTGTTTAAATTTTATTGAGATTGTTCACAAAGCATACAATTACCCAAACTGCACAAGGTGCCAATGGTACCTTCATACAGCTGTACATCCATCACAATTAATATTTTTCCAATTTTTAAAACATTTTCATTACCTCAGATAAGAAATAAAGAGAAAAAAGAAAACTCAGTTCCTTCCCTACCCCAACCACCCCCCACCCCCATTATTGACTCATAGTATTGGTATAGTACATTTGTTACTATTGATTAAAGAATGTTAAAATACTGTTACCTGTAGTAAAGAGTTTGCAATAGGTGTATTTTCCCTATATACCCCTCTATTATTAGCATCTAGTTATAGTGTCATACATTTGTTCTAGTTCATGAAAGAGATTTCTAATATTTGTACAATGTCTAATCATGGACATTACCCACCACAAGGTTCACTGTTTTATATATTCCCATCTTTTAGCCACCAACTTTCTTCTGGTGACATACGTGACTCTAAACTTCCCCTTTCCACCACATTCACACATCATTCAGCCCTGTTAGTTATTCTCACAATAACTGCTACCATCACCTCTGTCCACGTCCAGACACTTATGTTCAACCTAGTTGAACATTCTGCTCATAATAAGAAAACATTCCTCATTCTTTAGCCTCATTCTATATCCTGTTAACTTATATTTCATGTCTATGTGTTTACATATTATATTTAGTACATATCAGTGAGACCATGCAATATTTGCCCTTATGTGTCTGACTTATTTCATCCAGTGTAATGCCCTCAAGGTTTGCTCATCAACCAGTTTTTTTTTAAGATGGTTTTTTTCAGACACCATATTTTCCATCCTAAGTAAACAACTAATGGTTTCCTGTATAATTACGTATTTATGCATTCACCACCATCACCACTATCTATATAAAAGGACATCTCCATTTCCTTCACAAAGAAGGAGGAAGAGTCAAAGAAGGCAGAGAGACAAAAGAAAAAGAAAGAAAAAAAACATGACAACTAAAAAGCAATGAAAGGAAAGATAAAATTTAAACTAAAGTAGAATAAAAGAGTCAGACAACATCACCAAGGCCAAGAGACCCATACCTCTCCCTTAAGTCCCCCTCTTAAAGGCATTTAGCTTTGGTGTATTGTCTTTGTTACATTAAAGGAAGCATAATACAGTGTTTCGGTTAACTATAGTCTCTAGTTTGCATTAATTGTACTTTTTTCCCCAATACTGCCCTATTTTTGACACCTTGAAAGGTTGACATTCATTTGTTCTCCCTCATGTAAAAACATATTTGTACACTTTATCACAATTGTTGAGCACTCTAGATTTCACTGAGTTATACAGTCCCAGTCTTTATCTTTCCTCTTTCCTTCTGGTGTCCCACATGCTCCTAACCTTCCTCTTTCAACCATACTCACAGTCATCTTTGTTCAGTATACTTCCATTGTTGTGCTACCATCAACCAAAATTGTGTCTTTCACTCCTGTCTTTTCCTATCAGTCTGTAGTACTCCTTTTAGTATTCCCTGTGGCACAGGTATCTTGTTCACAAATTCTCTCATTGTCTGTCAGAGAATATTTTGAAGTCTCCTTCATATCTGAAGGACAGTTTTGCTGGATACAGGATTCTTGGTTGGTGGTTTTTTTCTTTCAGTATCTTAAATATATCATACCACTTCCTTCCTGCCTCCATGGTTTCTACAGAGAAATTCACACATAGTCGTATCAAGCTTCCTTTGAATGTGATGGAGAGCTTTTCTCTTGATGCTTTCAGGATTCACTCTTTGTCTTTGATGTTTGATAATTTGATCATTAAGTGTCTTGACATAGGCCTATTCAGATCTATTCTGTTTGGGGTACACTGCACTTACATAATTTTATGTCTTTCATAAGAGATGGGAAATTTTCATTGATTATTTCCTCTATTATTGCTTCTGCCCCTTTTCCCTTCTCATCTCCTTCTGGGACACACATGACAGGTGTATTTGTATGTTTCATGTTGCCATTCAATTCCCTGAGACATTGCTCATATTTTTCCATTCTTTTCTCTATCTGTTCTCTTGTGTGTAGGATTTCAGGTGTCTTGTTCTCCAGCTCCTAAGTGTTTTTTTCTGCCTCTTAAGATCTGTGTTGTGCCTTTCATTTCCACGGATTCCGCCAGTAGTTTTTTCAAACTTTTGATTCCTACCTTATGTTTGCCCAGTGTTTCCTTTAGAGCCTTTACCTCTTTTGTTATATCTTCCCTGAACTCACTGATTTGGTTTTCGATTTGATTTAGCATATCTCTTTGAAAATCTTTAATACATTGTGTTTCATTAAAATGAAACAATATCTCAACTGTATCTTGATTGAGGTCTAAGTTTGTTCCTTTGACTGGGCCATCTCTTCATTTTTCCTAGTATATAGATTATCATTGTCTGCTCTCTAGGCATCTGGCTTCCTTGGTTACCCCAGTCAGATTTTCCCAGACCAGAATGGGTTCAGGTGTCAGAATGGGGTTATATTCAGGGTGTATCTTAGAGGAACAACAGACTTTTCTGTGAGGTTTCCAGTCATTGTGCTTTTCCTAACCTGTCCAGAAGGTGGCAACTATCAGTCTGTCACTCCTGACTGGTGTAAGGAGGTGTGGCCTCCTTAGTTTCTGTTTTGGCTGTTTTCTCCCAGGCTCTGGGATATGATTTGAAGGGAAAGCCAAGCCCCACCTCCTTATTCTTAGGGAAGATACATCCCATAGGGATTTATCATCTGTATTTGAATAGTCTCTCTGACTCTGTTATCTCCACCCCCGTCTGGATCAGAGTGCTGGAAACTGAAAATGGCTGTGGCTCTCTCCTCTGATCCCCTCAGGTTGAGAGAGAGAAAAGGGGACAGAAAGCCCCCTTTGGGAGCCAGTACATGGCCCCCAGTTTCACTCATCAGCCAGAGGTAACACCTAGTCTTCTGCCCCCCCCCCCCAGTACAGATGAATCTTCTGGTTCTTTTAGGTCAGTCATCACTAAAAGCCTCTGTCTGCTTGTTGGGGGTTTCTAGTTTGTATTCAGCAGTCCACATTTGGTAATTAAAACCCAACTGGAGCTCAGCTGAGCTATATTAACTTGCTCAGAGAATGCTGCTAGTTTCTACCCCAGTAAGTTTTTGCAGTAAAGCCTTCCACGGGGGGAGGGGCTCTTGCCACATTTCTGCAACTTTTATTTACAGATTCTACGCTGTGATCTCAGGCATTCATCCCAATCCAGGTTGGTGTATGATGTGTGGACAGTCACGGTTGTCCCCCAGCAGTTATTCCAGATTATTTATTAGTTGTTCCTTGTTGTTTACTAGTTGTTCCAGGGGACTGACTAAATTCTACTCCTGTCTATGCCACCATCTTGCCCCTCCTCTACCAATATTACAATTTTGATATAGTAAGCTCCATTCATTCTTGGGTCAATCTCCTTCAGCAGAAAATTTTATTTCTATTTCTCATTTGAAATCCTTTTTTTTTTAAAGTTTCCATAAATCTTCTTACAAAATACAATCACTTGATTTTTTTTTCCCCCTTTGTATACCTTTCTTTCAATAAAGACGCATACAGACTGAGTAAAACTTTCAGGAGTAGGTGGTTAAAATTTACCCTATCACAACAACGAAAGAAGAGAGAGGAATTCTGGAAAGCAAAGCCAATGTTACTAAAAGAAAGAACCATAGAGTTCAAATATCAAAATACAAATACTGGTTATTTTGGATATGAGGGAAAGAGAAGCAGTAGGGCATCAAGAAAAGAAATACGTTGAGTGTCTGCTGTAAAATCAGCACTGTCTTAGGCAATTTACAGCCATTGTCTTATTCTACCCTCATATAAGGAACAGATTATTTCCAATTTACAGAATCAGATCTAAGACTCAACTTCCAGACAATGTTTTTAAGACCACATAGCTAATAGATAATAGTCCTAGGTTTTCTAATTGAATCTTTGTGATCCCAGTAAGGATCCCAATGAGGAACCACAAAAAATGGTTCAGACAGAAGTTTATAAGAAAAAAATCTATAGGGAAAGATACACATTTTACTTTCATTCACACACAATTCTACTTAATGTATTTATAATATATATACTTATTATATATATTATTTAGATAATAGATAAATAGGTAGAGATAGAGGTTTATACATATAAAATATATATTTAAATGTTATAGGCTTTTATAGAGAAAATTTATCATTGTAAATATACTTAGACAAGTTTAGAAGAATGCATGACCTTTTTAGATTCATGTCATCTGAACTGAGTATTATAAAATGATACTGTCTAAAATGAAATATTCTAGAACTTATTTTAAAATACTATTTCTCTTAAAAACCCTTTTTAAGAGGCAATGTATTTATTCTACTTCTGCATAAATCACTTTTTAATTCTTGAAAGTAACAGAATATGGTCTCATAATACCCTCTGTAAAAAATAAAATATAATTTTACTATATCCATTACCTAGATTAGTTTACTCTCCAACTTCTTAATTATGAAAAATTTAAATCTATCATTAAAGGATGGAGAGTAATTATTGAAAACTTTTATAAAGAAAATGAACCCTTGCCTTGGCAGATTATTTCAAAACAGTAGTTTGAAAACACTTTGAAAGATGGCAAAAACATTGGAATAAGTGTAGAGTTTCCAAGATACTACTTTCAAAGAACAGTATTAATTTAAATAAACATTTTAATACAGTTTTAAAAATCAAATATTATTTGAGCTGAACCTCCATAGGATGGTTATAAAACATTCAGTAAAATACAAAGATGATCCACAATGAAGTAAATAAATTTATTCATAGAGTTCCAAATGAACATATGAGTAATTTCTAGAGAAATAATTTGTCCCTAAGTAAGATTTTGATGAAATGTTGAACAACTGCAAGCTCTAATTTGAGATCACATATTGATGGGAGGGGAGAATAAACTTTGAGTGAAATTTTAGACATCATAATGTCATAGTCTAATAAGTACCTTGAAAATGCTTGTTTCAGTTTATTAAAGCTGCCAGAATGCAATATACCAGATATGGGTTGGCTTTTACAATGGGGATTTCTTAGCTTACAAATTTACAGTTCTAAGGCCATGAAAATGCCCAAATTAAGGCATCAACAGGATGATACCTTCTCTGAAGAAAGTCTGCCAGCATCTGGTACAGCTCTGTCACATGGGAAGGCACATGGCCAGCATCTGCTAGATCGTCTCTCCAGGTTTCACTGCTCTCAGCTTCTGGCTTCAGTGGCTCCTCTGTTGCCTCCTGCCAGAGGCTGTGCCTGGGAATTGAGCATTCCCCTTACACCTCCTTCATAATGAGAAGTCGCAGGCCATTGAGAGGTTAAAAGTTCAAGCGAACTGTGGTTGAGCAAGCAGCCAACAGATGTCCCTGCTATTGCAATTGTGGTTTGCCTTTGGGCGTGGGTGTGCAG
>PVKY010011486.1:0-12009 GCA_004027775.1 Bradypus variegatus
GGGTGTTGGAGTGGGGGGTGGGAAGCTAGGGGTTTTGGGGGGATACAGCCCTGTCCCTGTTTTTGTCTCGCCATGGTGGGCCGTTCTCCCCTTGGCCACCAGGGGGAGCGCCTGCATGCATCAGGCCAAGCACAGCAGTCCTGCCTCAGTCCTAATGCTCTCTAAGGCTCCTGGTACCTGAAAATAAACCCCAAACTTTGTACTGCTTTATTTTCCTCATGAACTGTATCCCTGTCTGAAAGTATCTTGCACTTTTATTTTTTTACTCCTTTATCTTCTGACCCTCCCTTTAGACTCTGAGCTCAGAGAACTTGCTTATCTTGTTCACCCTATCCCCAGCATCTGAAACCCAGCCTGGCACACAAGTGCTGTATTAGTTTCCTTTGCTGCTTTAACAAGTTACCACAAACTTAATGCCTTCAAATAGCACAGATTTGTGATCTTTCATTTCTGGAGGCCAAACGTCCAAAATGGGTCTCACTGGGTTAAAATCAAGGTGTCGGCAGAGGTGCATTCCCCCTGGAGGCTCTGGGAGAGAATCCCTTCCCTGGCCTTCTCCAGCTCTGGAGGCTGCCTGCCATCCTTGGCTGGTGGCCCCGTCATCTTCAGAGCAGCAACCGTGTCACTCCAGCCCCTGCTTCTATGGTTGCATCTCCATCTCTGGCTCTGACCCTCCTGCCTCCCTCTTACGAGGACCCTCATGATGACATCAGGTCTGCCCAGACAATCCAGGATAATAGCCCCTCAGCACAACTGCAAAGTCCCTGTTGCCATGCAAGGAAACGTATTCACAGGTGCTGGGGATTAGGACATGGGCATCTTTGGGGAGGGGCTGCATTATTCTGCCGACGGCAAATACTTAATAAAATATTTGCTGAATGACGGCATGAGTTCTAAGGAATAGATAGCATGCTATTATATCCCCTTCCAGGCTTCTCGGGCCCTTCCCTGAGCTTAAAGTTGAGGCTTAGCCTTTTTGTTTGCTTTGACTCCCAGAGGTGGGAGGCATTGCCGGTAGAGGATGGGTTGAACTCCAAGCATTTGGGGAGCAGTCTGGACTAGAGGTGGGAGGCATTGCCAGCAGAGGATGGGTTGAACTCCAAGCATTTGGGGAGCAGTCTGGACTAGAAGCATCCAGTTAAATCCCAATTCAGTCACTTATCAGCTGTGGACAGTCACTTATGGTTTCGCAGCCTCAGTGTTCCCATCTATAAAATGGGGAGGAAATTGGAGATTGTCTATTGACTCCTCTCTTTGCTACCTGCATTAAGCATCTCTGACCCGGCATTTATTTGCTGTGTGACCATGAGAAAATGGCACAACATCTTGATTTCCTCATTGGTGAATGGGGCTAATAACAATAGGTGAGTCATGTCATTGTAGTGTTTGGCTTAAACGAGATAATATATGTAAAGGACAATAAATGTATTGGCAGTAGTAATTGCCACATGGTAAAGGCATTTTTTTTTCCTCTTCTTCATTTACCTCCTCTTCCTTCCCATTTCTATCACCCATTTTTACCCAGTGTAGCTGTGCATACCCTCATGTGTTTTTACCACGTCGGATTCTTCTGTTAGCCTGAATGCAAACTCATCGGGTCTGAGCCAGAACTTTCCATTGTTAAAGTGCTACCTAGCTTGGATGTTTATTAACGTCAGTCTCTTCTTTCAGGCCTTCTGTTTGTCTGTCTGGCTACCAAGATGGTTGCAAAGACCAGGGCTTCTGGTTTACCCCCTTCTTCTATACGGAAGTACTTCTGAGAGGGAGTTGACAGTGGAACCTATGGAAGGGAAGTTAAAGCCTCCTTCCTTCCAAAACCTCCTTCCCTTTCCATGCACTAGAAATGAACATATCTAAGAAGAGGGGTCTATTATTCTACCCCTGGGACCGAAGGCACTAGGGATGCCCAAAATTCTGCCTCTGTGTCTGCATGACTCGTTATCAGAAAATTAGAGTAGAAAAGAAGCTTTTGTTCAGCTGCGGAGACATCTTAATAGGTGCTTTGATTGTTAAACAGAAGTTTCTGTATTGGTTTAATTGCTGTAAATGTTGTTTGCCTTCTCTGTTATGATAAGGCCTGGATTTTCATAGATTTCCCCCCTTTCTCTTTAAACAGTTTTCTTTTGCTTTCAGGCTTGCATTGCCAAGTTTAATGAAATCCAAACGAAGAAAGTAAAGAGAAGATCTCAAAGTTCAAATCTTCACACCCACGTTCGCAGGCACTTGGGGTTATTATTGCTTGAGACTGCGGCTGCTTAATGTAATTGACAGAACTCACCCCTTCAGCCAGATATTGGGAAATGAATCCAAACTATTAAATTTAACTACATCTACTTTTTGGAGAAGGTGCTGTGATTGAGAATTACAGAAGAATAACAATAGCTAGGACACAAATCTAACAGTGAGAGGTGCTTATAATAAAGGATTTGTTTCCTGCTGGCTTGAGCTTCAGAAGCACCATCTGGGTTTTTTTTTGGTAGGGGGGTGAAGGGTAGAGAAATATCTAGATCAGGTATTCTCAACATTGGCACTATAGCTATTTGGGGCTGGTTTATTCTCTGTGGTAGGGGCTGTCCTGTGCATTGTAGGATGTTGAGCAGCGTCCCTGGCTTCTCTACCCACTAGATGCCAGAGCATCCCGCCCCCACCCCCAGTTGTGGCAACCAAAAATGTCCCGCAGGGGGACCAAGATGCTCCCAGTTGAGAATGCTGGTGTAGTACCTCTCCTGGAGGACTTGCCAACAATTGCAGTTATGCCTTGAGTTTCTGTTGGTTCCTGGCTGTGTGACCTTCGACAAGTCACTGTCCCTCTCTGAGCACCTGTGTCTTCCTTTGTACAATGGGGATAATGATAACAGCAACCTCACAGAGGCACAGCTTCTGGGTATAAAATGCACAGCAGAAACGCCTAGCACATGTTGACTTCCCAATAAATGTTAGCTGTTTTTATTATAATAATCTTGGTCTCATCAAACGTGTATTACATGCTTATGTTGCATCAGAATCGATGCTATGAGAGGATGATGCAAAGATAAAGAAGGCATGGTCCCTGCCCTTGCAGGGGTGACACATATATGCAGGCTTGTTGGTGCTGCCTTGTTCTTCACCCATGGCAGACATTGCTAATCAGCCTTGGTGGGCTTTCCTGTCAAGCCTCGGGATCCTTCTCAACATACACTGTTACCAGCTGGAGTCGGACATGAGCTGAAACCCATTTGGCGCCTTGAGTTTTGCAGATTTCTCCTCCACCCTCTTCTGGAGAAAGCAGCTGAAAGAGCTCACAGGTAGCATCCTTCCTCCCAAATCGGACTTCAGTCTCTGAAGGAGATAAGAATCCTTTAACTGCTTTTCTTTGTTGTCTTTTTAAATTTCTTTTTAAATTTCTATTCGAAACTGAAACTAGTATAATTGGCTGAGGCTTGATGACATTTAGTTTTTAAACTAGAGGAAATTCCACAAGACGTGATTCTGATCAATTTATCATGCTGCCTCCCTTTTGGGTTTTCTCTGCCCTTTGGGGCTTGGAAGATCATTAGCTCTCCCAGAAAGAGACCCAGCTTTACAAGGGCAGAATTGGTGTTTCTGGAAACAGCTTTCAGATGGCTGCGACATTGTCATTAGACAGAAGAGAGGAGTGAATGGGTTGGGGTTGAATGCTCCCTGATAGGCTCAGACATGCCCAGCTCCGCCAGGAGAGCGCCACTCCGGAACAATTGCTGTGAAAAATGAGACGTGCATTTGCAGCTCCAAATATGGGGAGCAGGCTTCATCTGTCTGGCCTGAGAAATGAGAGTTGGTGAGTGGGTCAGTCACTTGCTTCTTCTCTCCCAGGTTCTGGAGATTTCACAGGCAGTGCTAGTTATTTCCGCTGTTGTTTCACACCTCTCTGGGGCCTGCGTGGTCTGGGGGGAGGGAGGTTAGGGCAGCTGGGTGATGGGGTGAAGGTGGGGGCTGGCACTCAGGGTTGCAGAACAAGTCCGGAAACTCAGGCAGTGGTAGAGTCATAGTGCAGATTACTGGGATTTAGCCTAAGGTATGAAAGAAGACCTGATGGGGACAGGCACATAGTCTGAAGTCTGTGTGATTTATTGTTTATTCCTCACTCCCAACCATCTCTCCATATACCCACACCCACCCATCCATCCACACACCCACCCACCCATCCATCCAACCATCTATCCATCTTTACCCATCCATCCCCCATCCATCTCCCCATCTATCCATCTATGCATCCACCCACCCACCCACCATTCATCTATCCATTTATTCTAGCATTTTAGGTGGTACATGGTTGGACACTTTTAAAATAGTTACTTACAATATATAGTAAGTGATACTGTTTTTACATTTACATTTTCCTTTTGAGATAAATGTATTCAAACAAAAAGTGGAGTCAACTTTAAAATATTAAGTAAATAATCTTAGGACTTGTACAGGGACATGGCAAAAATCAGGAAAATAGTACTTGCATGACTGGCATTATAACTTTGCATGCATGGCCACATGCTCTCGAGTCCCACAAAGATAGATTCTCAGCCTGCTGTGCGGCCTACTAGGTGCATATGACCTTGGGCAAGGTCTCCAAGCCTCAGTTTCCTCATCTGTAAGGCAGAGATGCTAACAACCCCTTTCCTGTAACAAGCTAAGTTCTATGAGTCACTTGGTGCATGCCTGGCACACACTAAGCACTCCATAAATGAGAGTGATGCTGTGTTATTCTTCCACCGCTGGCTTCCTTCTGGGTACCCCCTGGCTGCCCTACCCAGGAGACCTGGCTTGAGTAGAGGTAACACATGATAAACCAGTGTTCTTCTTGGTTCCACTTAGCAAGGGTTCGTGTTGGGCGTTGTTCCCAAGGCTGGCAAGCCTCCCTTTTCCTTCCAGGGCTTGGCCGGAGCCCACCCCAGCCTCTGGCCCACTGTGTAACAGGCCCCTCCTTTCTTGTCTCCTTGCAGACACGCTGTCAGTGCCACGCTGGTCCCCTCAGATTCCTCGCAGAGACCTCGGCAACTCCATCAAGCACAGGTAGGCTGGGTCCTGGTGCCCACTGGTGCCCATCTCCCTGTGTAGTGAGGGGTAGGGCTTGGCGCTAGCCCCTAGTCCCAGGGTGGGGAAGGGCTGGGCAGAGTGTTATGCTCTGGCTCCTCAGTCACCGTGGCCCTCACTCCTCTATCAGGCTGACTCGCGAAGTGGCAGCCTGGGGACTGAGATGTCTGCCTCTTACTAACCAACCTACCCCATATAAGCCTAGCACATGGCGGGCCTTGGAGTCAGACTGACCTGTGTTCCCATCCCAGCTAGTAAAGCTTTGCAACCTTGAGGAAGTTACTCAACTTCTCTGAGTTTCAATTTTCTCATCAAATGAGTCTGCCTACCCACAGGGTGGTCGTGAAGATTAAATATATGTAAACTGCTTAGCACAGGGCCAGGCACATAATAAACAATAAATGGCATCATTGTTAAGATATATGCTTTATATCCTACTTTTGGGTCTCCCCTCCCAGAAGACGCAGGATAGGACCTGGGGGCCTTGCAGATTGAACCTAGAAGTGCTGGCTTTCTGCTGATTTCTGGCCTTGGTTCTGGTCAGCCCCTTGGCTCAGCCCCAGCTTCAAATTCCTTCCTGCCCTTGGTCTTGCCACGCCTCCTACCTCAGCCCCGCCCTTCTCTCAGCCACGCCCCCTGGGTCAGCTCCACCTACCGCTTCACTCCAGACGTAGGTCAGTCCAGGGCGCCAGCCCGCTGGGCGAACACCACCTGTTCAGGGCTACACCTGCCCTTTGGTTTATTCTCCTATACAGAGAGACTTCTAGGAGGGCACTGACTGCCCCGGGTTCGCATCTACTAATCATCCCTTATAAGACGTTCCTTAACGTCCCCAATTTAACTCTTCACATTTTATCTCATGCTCACAATCACTCATTGGGATTGGTAGGGCAAGGGTGGTGATGCCCATTTAACAGATAAAGAAACTGAGGCCCCGGGAGCTTATGTGATGGCTCTAAAAGCTAATTATCCTCAGCACTTTGTGCTGCTGAGGATTTTCTTTGCATCGGGGCCTCCTGTGACCCAGCTGAAGAAACTGTTCACTCATTCATGGATTCTTGAGAGTTTTTATAGTTTCTGCACCCCAGGGTTGGAGCACTGAGCGTGCCCTGGAGGAGCTGGGGACCTAGCAGAGTCAGCCGATTAAACAGACCGTGACAATACAGAGAGGCAGGCCCTCAGGGGAAAACACCAGGGACAGACACGCAGTCCTGGCTGGGGGTGAGGTAGCGGTGGCCACACTCTCCCCAAATGGCACCTCCTCAACAGTTTTTGAAAGAAATATATTGACAGGATAGTTGTTAAGACTCAAATGAGGAAACGTTGGAGGAAGCAGCGCAAAGCACGCGATGGAAACGTCAATGGTCAGGCGGTGAGATGCAGAGAAAGGGCATCCCCAAGCCGGGCGGTTTTATATATTTGCTTCCCCTCGGCCTCCTGAATTTGCCACGCCCTCTGGCTCCGGCCCACCCGTTTCAGCCCCGCCCCTGGCTCACTGGCTCCCTATTTCAGCCCCGCCCTTTAGCTTGGCCCCTGCCCCAGATTGGTTCCTGCCCCTGGATCTGCCACGCCCCCGTCCTGGCCCCTCCCTTGGCTCAGCCACGCCCCCACATGAGCCCGGCCTCCAACTCAGCTCCTCCCTCTTTCACTCTACCTCGTCCCCTGATTGGTCCCGCCCTTTGATCTGACACGCCTTCTTTCTCTGCCTTGCCCTCTGGCTCGGCCCCGCCCCTGGCTCAGCTGCTCTCAGGGTTCCTCACCCGGAAGTTAGAACCTGGTGGTACCTCAGACCCAGATGCCGATTCCGGGACTACCAGATGACCGTGGGGCATCAGGGACATCTTAGGGCAGCTGGGACTTGGGATGACCTGTTACGCTTCTATCTCGCCCTGTGTTTCTCCCCGGGCTCAATGCCCGGAAGGAACCACCTGGACTCATCCCAGCCTTGGTGAAGAAATGAAATTAAATACCGTCCGCTGTCACCTCAGAGTCATCTCATCCAGAGTCAGGGAAGAGGGAGAACTGACTGGAGGAACCGGAGAGGGCTACAAATGAGGGAAAACTTCCACCTGCCACTCTGCCTGTCCTGGATTCCTGCCCTGGGGACCAGGGGGGTGGAGACACAGGCCCCTTTGCCATCCCACGAGCTGCGGGATCCTGAAAACAGACCCTGTTCAGCAGTTTGGCCCTCTGAAGGGACAAAGGGGTGTAACCCCACCCCCACCCCAGTTCAGAACTGGAGGGAGAGTTTCCTGGCAACAGGAGTCTCCACTCAGAACACTGCTGTTTGCTTAGACGTGGATGTTTGGGGCTGCAGTTCATTCTGTTTGGAGAGCAACTGGTCCAGCTCAGGCAAGATGGTTCGACACAGGGAGGCCACCGTGCCCTTAAATTCCTAGGCACCGAGTTACATAATCACTTCCGGATTTTCATTTTGACACTCTGAGGCAGTGGAGATTAGACAGAACTCCTGCTGACGGTGGTAAAAATTGAAAATTAAAATTAACTTTGACCTGGTGACCTTCAATACTTTTCTTGGGCTCTGAGGGCTGCTGCCTCGTATCTCTTGGGGAAGAAAGCACCCAGGCAGCAGCGTAGAGATCAGAGAGAAGTTAATTGAATGCACTTCATCTCCCTTCAGTTCCTAGAGGTATATAGAATATATAGGAGGACTCTGAGTCACCTGTTTTTGCAGCAAGTCGTGGTGGTTGGGTGAGCGGGGAGCTGATGGTCTGAAAAGGCTTTAGCTTGAGGGGATTCTTCTCTGCTGCTAAGTTTGGGGTCTCAGCTTTCTGGGGACAAGGGCCCCACTCCTGAAGCTCCCCAGGGAACATGACCAAGGGTGGCCTCCAGAAAGACTCAGCTGTACTCACTGAGGGCCCCGCCTAGTTTGGGGATCTCCGAGGGCAGTTCAAGTCCATCCTTGGCTCTGCCCCCAGAATTTAACGTGACACACAGTAGCCATTAGATGATATTTGTTGAACTTATGAATGTTCATGCTAATAATACTCAGTTCATCGAGAGCTTGCTCTGTGCCAGGTGGTATCCAAAACACCTGACATGTGAGACCTCATTTAATCCTCCCAACAACCTGTGAATGCAATATTATTATCATCCCCATTTTACAGATGAGGGCACTGAGGCTTGGATGATTAAGCAACTTGCATATCTCAGAAGCAGCGGGACTGCAATCCACACTGCCTAACTCCGGGGCCCATTTAAGCAGTTCAGCCTCCCAGGGATAGAGCAGTTGCCATCATCTTGCTCTTGAACATGTTCTGCCTCTCTTCCACAGGTTTTCCACCAAGTACTGGATGTCTCAGACATGCACAGTCTGTGGGAAAGGGATGCTTTTTGGCCTCAAGTGTAAAAACTGCAAGTAAGTGGCTGCCCCTCAAGGAACTTTTCAGGGTGTCTCATGTTGAAAAGAGCCATATACTGGGAGTTTGTAGGAGTTTTGAGGAAGTTTGGTTTCATAACTTAGGAAAGATGATTGCCCCGTTTTCCAGAAATGCATCTTAAATGAACCTCCACATTTGGGGTAGGGGTCAGGGAGAGCAGTTCTGAATAAGAACTGAAGCTGATGGAAGATGCTGGAATCGATGTTGTCTTCTGGGGTACAAGGGTACTTTGCATTTTCATAGCAGTAAGAGCAAGAGCCAGCAAACACATCCTGTAAAGTATCAAATTCTCCCCGCTTTACGATATGAAAGCTGAGTCTCAGCCAGGGTAAGTCACCTACCCCAGGCCCACAGCTGGGAGTGGCAACCGAGACTTGAACCTGACCCTTGACCCCTGTTCCAACCATTTCTCTGGCATCATGCTAGTGTCAGGTTGCAGTGAGAAGGCCTGACCTCTGACCGCATAACCCCCTCCTTCTCACCACATCCCACCCCCAAACCCAGTCCAGGCAAGAGAAAACTGGTACCAAACATGGGCTCTGGAGTCAGACAAAGCTGAATTCAAATCCCAGCTCTGCCACTCTCTAGCTGTGTGACCTTGGGCAAGTCACTTCACATTTCTGTCCATGGTATTTTGTTTGATCTGCATGAAAGGAATAGTCGTTATACCTGCCTCATATGGTGGCAAGCAGTCAGTAAATCAGCCCACTCAAAGACATAGCTCTGACTTTGGTCAGAGTGAATGAAGCCCACTAGAAAAGCTTGCAAATGCCTTTGTCCTCCTGGCTTCCCTTTCTCCTGTAAACACGTATTAAATGCCCCCTCTGGCCCAATTACTGTAAAATAATCAATAACATTCAACTCGGTGTATTCTTACAAATGAACATCCATCTGTTTGCTTCCTAAGAGGCACTTTCTTTCAAAGAGCTTAGGAACCTGTCTCACCCCTCTGCCTTGCTCTTCCTTGTTCAGCTCAGGCAGGGAACTCTCCTTGGGGCCCTTTCAGGCCTCCCATATCTCTGCCCCCGATGAAGGTGGGATGGCAGCAGGGGCAGTTCTCCCCTGAGCGTCTCTCCCGCAGATGGGGAAGGGTTAATTAGCCCCCAAGGAGCCTTACACTTCAAAGCATAAGGGGATGGGCTGTGATTACCACACCTTAGGGTTTCCAGTCCACACCCTTCCCCATCCTCTGTGTGCCCAGGCTACCAGGTGAGCCCCCAGGAGCACGGCCCCTGGCCTCTCTCATTCCAAGGCTGGGCTGCTGGACCCAGCTCAAACCCTGTCTGATTTCCCCTGCACCCCGGCTGCTCTGCGAGCCTGTCACATTGGCCATACCGTGTTCTTTGAGAGGGGGATACGTAGCCTTCACATCCTCACACCTGTGGAGCGGAGCCTTTGAAGTCAGGTAATTAGGTGAGAGGGACACAGCCAGGAGGCAGGAAGCCTGAACACTTCCTGAGCCGTTTTAATTTTCAGCACTAGAGGTGGATCGCTGAGGACGCCTTCCCTCTCGATTCTCTGTTCTAGAAGTCATGAGCACAGGTGCAGGTCCTGCCCAGGGTTGGGAGCAGAGGCTGGGGGAGGGATGGGGACCTGGGGAGGGTTGGCTGCAAAGAGCACAGGCTCTGGAAGCAGCCAGAACGGGCTTTGGTTCCCAGCTCCGTCACTGGACTCCCTGTGCACGCCTGAATGGAGGCTTGTCACCTCGGGGGCTCGGTTTCCTTGTCTGCACAATGGGCCTGATGGCAGCTCCCTACCCCAGAGGGCTGATGGAAGAAGACGGTGAAGTATCCTTGCCCCAGATTATAATGTTTAAGAAAAAAGTATTCCTCTCTACTCTATCTTATGCAAAATTGGCTCCTGGATTGCAAACCAGGAGTTGGTTTGCACTGCTGCTCTCACCAGTTTGGAAAAACTGCCAAAACAGAGAAAACAGCTGCTGTACCTGCTACAACTCTCCTGCGTGTTTCAGGAGTTTTGACTTTGTATTTGTATAACTACAGGAGACTTTGGAGTTATCTCCAGTATACAATTATGAGTGTGCATTGCCAATATCACCAAGAGTTTGAACTTAGTCTTCTATGAATAAAATCCTGCAGTTTTTGCATTAATTATAAGAGAATGGATGATCATCTATTACATGAGTTTTCAAAGATGGCCAAAATTTGGTACTCACTTATGGGCTTAAAGAAGGATTGGATAAGACATAGAAATATCTGGTAGACACACCTATAGAGAAATGAATTTCCGTGAAGAGTGGTGCATGCATAAAAAGCTGGAACAGGTGAAATTTCAGAGAAGTGGCACCGAGGGTGGGGAGGGGGAAGGTCTTAGAGAAAATATGTCAGATCATTCATTCATTCACTCAACAAATATATATTAAGCACCTAAACTATACGCCAGTAATTGTGGGAGTGTAGTGATGGGAGGAGGGTTAAGGAGAAGAACAAAGGATAGGAAGTGTTAGGGTGGGGATTGCAATTTTAATTAAAGTGATAGGGGAAGGTCTCATACCTAAGCGGGCACTTTGGAAAAATAGTGTGTGTGTGGTCCTGAATGTTGCTGTGCTTCTAAGGCTCCCCAAATGGATGGATTTGAATTGCCCTGGAGGCAATTTTTTTTTTTTAAACCTAGAAAAACCCTGGTTCTGTTATTTCCGGAGACTCTCCCTGGGTGATCAGGGATTGGATTAGACTCAGGCTGTTCCAGTTGTGGGCCCTGGACCAGCAGTAGCAGCATCACCAGGGAGCTGATGAGAAATGCAGAGTCTCAGGCCCCACCCCAGACCTGCAAAGTGAGAAAGTGGGTTTTGCGCTTTCCCAACTAGTTCTTAGGTGCATTAGGGACTGAGAAGCACTGCTTCAACCTGTGCATTCAAGACCTTGACTAGTGGGTGTCCCAAGCCCCTGGAGGGCTGCTTAAAACTCAGATTCCTGGGCCCCACCCCAGAGCCTCCGATCCAGTGGGTCTGCAGTGGGGCCCCAGAATTTGCATTTCTAACAAGTTCCCAGGTGATGCTGAAGCTGCGGGTCCCGGGACCCCACTTTGAAAACTACAGCTCCAGGTAAATCGTAGTTTAAAAAATAAAGTTAAGCCCTTGTTTTCCAGCTGGATGTTTCAAAGTGTGAGATGTTTTGGAAAGGGGAGTAAATCAAATCTTTGCTGATTAATTTTCAGGCTCTTCTGTCATTACACCCTTTAGCCTCACTCTATAGACATGGGTCTCCTTCAGCAAGCCCTTGCCAGTAATTTCATTCCATAAATATCTGTGTGATGAGTAAAAAAGAATGACGTGATTAGGAATCTGCCTATTTGAGTCCCTGACCTACCACCAACTGGGTGTGTGACCCTTTTTTTTTTTTAGTTTTTTTTTGTTGTTTTTGTTGTTGTTGTTTTTAATTTTTTTAATTCAGTTTTATTCAAACACATGCACATAACATACAATTATCCATGGTATACAGTCAACCATTCACAGTATGATCATCTAGTTATGCCTTCATCACCACAATCTATTTCTGAACATTTACCCTACATCAGAAAGAATCAGAACAAGAATAAAAAA
>PVKY010011487.1:0-12009 GCA_004027775.1 Bradypus variegatus
TTTTTGTCACTTGCCAGTACTTGTTCTCTCTGTGAGTAAAACACAACACACCCTGAGAGATGGTGTATGCCAGTTTGCAGAATTGTGGCTTCTGCACTCTGGCCTCTCAGGCCCTTTGCTGGAGGATATGAGAATGTGCCGCAAGCTTGGGAGACAACAGTTGCTTTGACATAAGAAAGAGCTGGATTTCAAGGAAGTTGGTACATACGTCTTCTTTTGAAGGAAAAGAAAACTCTTTAAAGTTCAGTTTCTTGTGTTGAGTTTATTCAAGTCCAGGATTTTGATGCGATTTATGCTTGAGATTATTTTCTTCCTTCCTCCCTTCCTCCCTCCCTCCCTTTGCCTTGGCTAGTTTTTATTTTACAGTATTCAGGGAAAGGGTTAAAAAGTTGATTTGGGGAAAGCAGGATCATGTGTTCTAAAAGTGGCTGTGGACTGAGCCCTTCATTTAGCAACAAAACCTTACACATTCTCATGGTATGTCAAACATGTGGATTCATGGGTCCAGTCACTGGAGCTTGGGTGCAATTGGATCCCTTTATGTTTATGAACTTTCTGTGCAAATTGCTTCAGTCTTCAGGCCAAGGATGGAATGGAAGAATGATCCCTGGACGTGGTTTCCAAGTTTGGGGCCTCGTTTGTGCTCTGCCTTGTAGAGCTGCCCCCGTTTGCTTGTTTGTTTTTATGAAGTTGTGCCTGAGCGTCAGGTTTGTCCATCTTTCTAAGCAAATTCCTTTGAACTCTGGAAATGAGACTATAGGGTATATCAGAGAATGTTTGGGAGGCAATTAAAAGACGTGGTTGGGGGGTAGGGTGAGGGCTGCTCTGAAAGTAAGAGAAAAGAAGCCAACTGCATCTCACTGCATCCCCCAACATCACACCTGGCTGGGCCCATCATGGATGAACTCCCGCGGTGGCCCAGAGGGGTGAGGTGATTTGCCAGGGGTGCAGGGTGATTGAGTGGGAGTGAGTGCTGGGCTCACCCGCACCCGTGTCTGCTGGGAAAGCCCTGGAATTTCCTAGTCTACTTTGCAGGGTTTGCTTTACATTCCAGCTTTCCTAGAACCATAAGTGATGCTGGCTGGGCCTGTGGCAATATAATTCACCTTATAATTTAGATAATAACTGTAGAAGAAAACGAATACCTCAAATCAGAAAATAAGACTAGATATTTGATGGTTCAGAGATCAAGTAAGAGCTCACTATCCAATGTTTCTGAATTAATTTGAAAAAGCAGAGGGAGCCTGTGAGCCCATGCCCAGAACTAGGAACTGGCAGCCACTGAGGATTTGTGCATTTACATCTGAAACATACTCTTTCAACTGCCATCTTATTCAAGGAATATGTGTGTTGGCTCTTCTGTTGAACCCAGTCAGGCCGCTCATTTGCCGAAAAACAAAAACAAAAAATCAACAACAGAAACCTCAACCATGAGGGGGAAAGGAGAGTCTGAAACTTTGAAATCTTTCAGACAACCTTTCCAAAATATAGAGTCAGATTTTTTTCCCCTAGTCAAAAATGAGGAAATGATAATTTCCAATATGTGGTCAGTTTATATATCCCAACAAAGGATTTTTAGCATTATTTCATGCATCCTGGCAAGACTCATAATGTTCTATCAAGTGAACTGCCTACCACTACCTCCACCACTCACAAAAATAAAAATTAAGCAAAACAAAATATGAACCAACAGAAATTCTGTAGGAGTGGCGCGCGCGCGCGTGTGTGTGTGTGTGTGTGTGTGTTTTAATTTATCAATAATCTTTGTGAGGACATTCCAATGATAATGTGTCTACATTTGTATGTAATTCTGAGACACTTTTGAATCATCAACTAGATTAAATACAAGTTCCTGTATTTGTATGTGTGTGTGTCTGTAGGTACTCTGTGTTCCACTTTTCTGAAAGCTGGTCCTCATAAGGTTGAGGTGAGTGATTCTATTAACCAGCATGTGTGATTATCTGGGACACCTTGTTCCCCTAGCCATCCTGGATAACAGAGTTTACTGTACTTTGACATTCTAGTTAATCTTTTGTGGTTTCTATGCAGAAGTGAAAGTACTTTACCTTTAGGAGACGGGGCCAGCTATCGGGTTTGATAATGGAAAAGGGTAATGTGGTGTGCTACTATACCATATACTCTAAAATAAACTTTACACGTCTAAAAGCATGCCACCAGGAAGTAGCAAGATCAAAGACGAGAAGCTGGAAAGGTAATAAATGAGTAGGTTTGAAGGTCACTGATCTATAGCTGTGGCTGCCCATGCTCCTCAGGCATATTTAATTACAAAAAAAAGTGGGGAGAGGGAAGAAGGAAGGAACAAATAAAGGCATTTTTCTCTGAAGCCACTGAAAACAAAAGTTTTCAAGCCCTGATGCTATGTTTAAAAAGCATATAATTCTTTAGGAGCTCAAACAAATTTAAATATACGGTTAAAAATTTAAGATCTCAAGAAGATAATGGACTGAAGACCCTAATGGACCAAAGACCCTAAGAGAAGCTAACTGCAGAGGCAATACCAAGGCCCAGATGCATTGAAAAAACATCCGGCCTCACCAGCAGCCCCAGAATTGAGCTGTGATACCTCTTTCCCCTTCTGATATTAGCAAAGAAAGAAAAAGGGAATTATGGAGAAAGGGGATTTTTTTTTTCATTCTCTTGCACAAAGATTTGTCCCTCTTGAAGCTATCAAAGAATGTGCTATAGTATCTAGAAGCATTTTTCTAAAGAGAATCCCAAAAGTGTTTTGCAAAATGAGGTCACTAAATAAGTGGGTATCCTCCTAAGAGGGAGCTCTGAAGAAGTCATTCTCCTGTTCATTTACTCAACACTTATGAAGGGCCTTTGTGGTCATGACACATAGACCCGTACAGGTGTGCATATAAAAATCTACATTCCACAGATAACTGTAAAAATTGTTCCACAGGTACCTTGTACGTTTATCACAATTTCCTGGTAAACAGTTCTGTTGTTGTTGACAACATTTTCATCAAAACCATTGTACGCTGTGCTCTAAATAGTAGTTTCCCTGCGAGTGGCTGCATTCACTTAAGTCATTGAAATTATGCTGGCATCAAGGTTTGTGTGTGGAAGGGGGTTCTTGCACGTGTGGGTTGAAGCATGGTACCTTTTCGGACTAGCAGTTTCTACCAAAATAAATATAAAGGCATGATGTGTGTAGCCACAGCTGCATAGCATTGAACTTTTTTAATGGGTATGTGCAATGGACAAGGTATCAATTGCATTGATACTTTGGTCAACACCAATAAGGTATGTAATTGCCCAGAAACGGGCCCTAACACCGGTTTTAAGATCAGCTGCCAAAACCACAAAGCTGGAGGCCTCTCCCTGTGAGTTTGGCCTCCACTTGGATGCAACAGCCCCCAATTTGTCCCTGCGGGACACTGGCCTGCCTTGTTAGGAAATCAGCGACGTTTAGGAACCCACAATACCTCACATAACTCTGTGTACAGTAACAGAGAGTGGAAATAGGGCTGTAGGCACGAACAGGCCATCAAGTTATAAATAGAGAATACGCTCTCAATTCCACTTTACTTAGTCATGGAGGGACAGTGTGAGTTTTATAAACTTATAAGGAATATACAAACAGTTCCACATTTAAAATAACTTGGAGTAATTTTTAAGTGTGTGAAACGAATATATTTTTTTCCACCCTGCCCATTTAAATGCATCTGTGACAGGCAATATTAAGTGATTGGTGTCTTAATGTGCGCTTGCCTGTTGGTCACAGAACTAGGGAAAAGGATTTCCAAAGAGCCACCCATTCTCTGCCATTATTTCTCTCTCCTTCTTTTTTTGGGAAAGATGAAAAAAAAAAAAGATGGGAGGTGGTAGTGTAAGGTGTGTGATAGAGATACCCTGTGTGTTCACGTGGGAGGGAAACCCACCTTGGGGGGCTGTACCAGTTTGAATGTATTAGGTCCCCCAAAACACCATTATCTTTCATGCTATCTTGTGTGGGCAGACATATTAGTGTTGATTAGATTGTAATTCTTTGAGTTTTTCCATGGAGATGGGACACACCCAATGTAGGTGATAACTCTGATGGGATAATTTCCCTAGAGGTGTGGCCCCACCCATTCACCATGGGCCTTGATGAGTTTACTAGAGCACTATATAAGCTCAGACAGAAGGGGCGGGCTTGCTACAGTCAAGAGGGACACTTTGAAGAATGCACAGAAGCTGAAAGAGGAGCTTCAGCATACAAAGACATTTTGGAGACGGCCTTTGAAAGCAGACTTTTGCTCCGGGGAAGCTAAGAGAGGACAAACACCCCAAGAACAACTAAGAGTGATGTTTTTGAGGAGCTGAGAGAGGAACGTCCTGGGAGAAAGCCATTTTGAAACCAGAACTTTGGAGCATACGCCAGGCACATGCCTTCCCAGCTAACAGACGTTTATCAGATGCCATTGGCCATCCTCCAGTGAAGGTACCCTATGTTGATACCTTACCTTGGATACTTTTATGACCTTAAGACTGTAATTTGTAACCAAATAACCCCCCTTTAGAAAAGCCAATCCATTTCTGGTGTTTTGCAAAAGGGCGGCATTAGCAAACCGGAACAGGGGCCTCCCCTCTGCTCACTGGAGCAGTGAAAATCTGCCCGGAAACCCAAAGCGCTCCCTCACCCCAGCATTGATTCCCACCCCCTCCTTTAAAACTTGTCTACCTTTCCCAGATCTGTACGTGGACTTTGAGTATACGCTCAGAGGAAAGTTTTTTGGATGATCTAAAAATTTTCTTTTGTAAAGCATTTTCTGTTTCATGAAATGACAGTGACAATAAAAGGAGTGGAAAGATGTGGCACTGACCCTGAGTGCAGGGGAGGGTCCCAGAACTGCTGACCCTCCCCACAGATTAGATGGCTGGTAGCCTTTTCTCTTCACATCAAAAGTTTGGTACAATTTAGTTGATTTGATATAGTTATCAAATTTGTTTCTTCCTTTAGAATAAATCTATAATGTGAATAGATGTTAGAGTCCATTTGGGCCTCTCCACTAACTTACGACTGATGTACCTTTGATTTTATCACCACCCATTAAAAGAAAGGCTTGCAGAGCTAATTTTGCCACCCGTGAATCATGAAAGTCAAAATTTATGTAGGATGATTATGCCAGTCACAAAAGATTCCATCCATGTGAAATGTCCAGAATATACACATCCTTAGGGACAGAAACTAGATTAGTGTTTGCCTAAATCGGCTAGGGTTGAGGGTAATTGGGAGTGACTGCTAATGGATACAGGGTTTCTTTGGGGGATGATGAAACTATTGTAAAATTGACTGCAGTGGTGTTTGCATAGCTCTGTTGGAGAAAAATTGAATTGTATATTTGAAATGATTGAATTTTATGGTATACAAATTAAATACCTTAATAAAGCTGTAATTAAAAAAAATTTACAAAGGAAGAAAAAAAATCATATAACCCACAGTAACCAAAGCCAGCAACTGAGCTAGAAGAGGACTCCTAAGCTGCCTTTTGTGCCCCAGCTCTTGGTGTTAATTTTCATTTCCTGCACTGTATCTTTGGGTTGATGGCTTCTATTTGTTACCCTTTCTAAGTAACTCTGGACATCTTCTTTATTGATGACCCTGTGTGTGCCTGTCCTCCCTCTGGTTTCTAGGTTGCCCTTTTTAGCTTCTGTTGTTGTGGTTTTCTGCTTTCTCAGTACTCTCCTTGCATGGCTTCTCAGTCTCTGAGACTTAAAGAATCCAGTGGGCATAATTAGCAAGCCATAATCTCTTTTGCGCATTATTGAAATGTTCACAGATGTGTTCAGCAGCCAGTGTGAAATATTTGTCCAAACCCCTTGGCTTACCTTGTGTACTAGACACTGCGAATCTGCTTAAAACTTGGATACTTTTGTGAGCCTTGATTGTATGTGTTTCTGTGCTAGAGTAAGGCGGAAGGCACAGAGCTAGTTTTTCAGCCTTGCTGCTAAGCCATAGAACTGCTGAAGAGAAGGAACTCTCCTTATCTAATCTCATTGGTAAGACTTGTTTGGGTGGTTCTGTGGGTCATTGAGTTTCCCTGGGTCTTGTTGGTCTCGTTTCCTGATAGCACAGTCAGTTATATATAGTTACATTTGCCCCATAGAATGAGCCGGAACTAAGCGCCTTCCGTGAGACTTGCCACTGCTTCATTATTTGCCACTTAGCAGTGACCCTGTTGATAAACCCTAGAGGACTGAGCCTTTCAGATTTGTGCTGGAAAACTGGCCTTGAGGAGTCCGTTTGCTGTAACTCAATAAATAAAGAAGGCTTAGTGGGCACGTTAGCTCCTTAACAAAACCTGGAAGCTTGACCCTTTTCCAGAGTGTTATGTTTCATTGGGTTTTGTCCTTCAGACTAAGTGGTATACCCCAGAGGTGGATGGGGAATAGTGCTGGGTCTTGGAATTTGTTTCTTCCTGATAGATGTATGCTTAAAAAGAAAGTGAATACAAGGAACTTCGATAGTCCTTTTCTTTTAGACAGCACAAACAGGCTGAAATGTCTGCCATGGGACGTGATGCTTGAAGAAAGCACCCTCTCTGGTTTGAAAAGCAGGTTTGCAACTTAATGGCTGTGAGCCCTTGGGCAAGTTACTTAACTTCTCTATGCCCCCACTGGTCATCTTTAAATGAGGATAATGACACTGAGCCCATGTAGTTGTTATGAAGATTAAATTAGATAATGTAGGATGCTTGCTGTATTAGCATGTGGAAAATACTCAGAGTATGTTAACTTTAAATTAATAAAATGCCCTATATTCAGACTCAGTGATATAAATTATGTTCATATAGGAGGGACTTAAACGGTTATTGTGAAAAGGAAGACCTAGGAATTTCAGGTGATTAGAAGCTCAGAATGAGCTAGGGCAGTGAGACAATGGTATTTATTTTTAAGATAATGTGTAGAGACTGTATATCCAGGCAAGCAGCTTGGTTGCAGAAGACACGGTCTGGGTTGCTTGGTCCTATTGTATCCCACACTATCCAAATCACTTATGGAGTGTTCAGATAGGTTTGGGGGGCTGCTAAGGAGAGATGGTGTTCATACACATTGTTGCATAAGCTGTGACTGAGTAAAGCCTTCAGGAGGAACTGCACAATCACCGTGTTGGAATATTTGCATCTGAGTATTGGAAAGACTGACCTGTACAAGAAACCTCCACCGTCCCTGTGCATCAGATGCCTGAATGAGAGCTGGCAAATGTGCAGTCCCAGAAAGTACGCTTTCACTGGGTGTCAGCAGAAGTCAGTCAAGATGGGTGCTATCTGGCAGTGCTGTACACTTTCCGTAAAATACAGAGTGCCCTTAAACACTGCTGGAAGGGTCACCTAGATTTGTGGCAGAGAAGTTTTTTGGATTGACATGTGATGGATGACTTCTAAACTTCTTTTCTTTTTCTTTTTTTTTAATATAAAGTGTTTTTTTTTAATTAGAGAAGTTGTAGGTTTACAGAAAATGCAGTTCCCATATATCCTCATCCATTAGCACCTTGTATTAGCGTGGTGCCTTTGTTACGGTTGAGGAATGAATATTATTATAATTGTACGATTAACTCTAGTCTGCGGTTTACATTAGGGTTCACAGTTGCACAGTTCTATGTTTGTTTTTTTTAAATTCTGTAACACATATACAATCTTTAAACTTCGTTCAACTCTAAGAATCTGTGATTTGATGAAAGGGAAGAAGTGACTGCATATGTACTCGTTGCTTATGAACTGAGCAAGGCAGAGCTGATGGCCCTGGGAGCTTCTTGCGTTTGCTGCCCATTATTGCATGCTCTGAAGCAGTCCTGCAGCCAGCTGCCCCCCCTCAGAAGGGGTGGAAGGTGGGAGAGGAGAGTCGGAGTGCCCTCTGAGGAGGGGTGAGGGTGAAGGCATGGGACTTCACCCCAACCCCCAACCCCATACCCTAATATTTTGGAAAGTTTACATCTTAACACAAGGATGCCTTGTCCAGGGACCTTCCTGCTAGGAAGGAAGCAGACTCGAAACAGAATCTTGGAAATCCCCTTGAGAGACTGCAACCAGGAACTCCTTTGTATACACTGGACTTGGGAGAAAAAGAGAGCTTTAAGGGCCAGTGCATTTATGGGTTCAGAAACTGTGTGTTCCCCTCTTTTATAAGCCAGCCTTGCTGTCACCCTGAGAGTTCTGTTAAAGTGTACCTTTCTGTGTGCTACTGGGGTGCAACCACACTCTCCGGTTCTCTTGACAATGTTTAAATGGACAGAATTTCTGTGGGTTCAAAGAGAGAAAGAAACTTCAGTAATTTTGCATGCTAACCATCAAGTGTCTCTTCTCCTTGTCACTCCTACAGTGGAATCTTTTCTCCAGAGCAGGATATGGTTTCTTTGGGGCAACAAGACAAGAAAAATGGTTGCAAATGTGATTTTCTTTTGTGAACTTTAAAGACAAAGGGGTTGCCCTTTGAACTTTCTTCTGCTTTGTGTAACGGATTCAGCCCAAGAGGTCCAGTTTTCCAAGTGGTCACTGGTTTTGAAGTTGTTTTCAACTTGGCCTGGAGTTTCTAGGCAATGGTTCTGGAGAGTTCTCCATTAGACATTCCTTGGGATGACCAGAAAGTTGACAGGTTCTTCTTTTCCTTCGGGAGAAATTTTGCTTTTAATATATCTATATGTAATCAGCATACACTTGTACCATTTGGTCTTACTTCATGGATCTAGGCATTCCCAAATAAACCTGCTTTTCCTCTTTAGCCAACTTATCTGGAGGACTCTGAACTGATACATTGGGATGAAAGATCACCGCTCTCTCTGAGCCCACAAAGCCCTGGAGCTTTCCACCACTCGGCCCCCTTTGATGGATGCCTTTTTTTTTTTTTTTAAGTTTGGAATGATTGGGGTAGGGAAGAGTATGTACGTGAGGGAAAAAGTGAGGACAGATTGAATATTGTTTTACGAGGCGAGAGCATGGTCAGAGTACCCCAAACTTGGCAGCGGCTGCCACGTTGGTGGGCACAGCGCCAGCCCGGGCAGAGGCCCTCCTGCCGCCTGCCAGCACCTTCCCTCTCTCGGCTCGATGCCGGTTCACCTGACTCAGCTCCGGGCCTCTCTGCAGTCAGTCAGGGCTCCTGGAGAGGAGGGCACCTGTTCTAACTTTAATCCATGGGAAGCCCGTGGTTCACCAGCCAAAAAGGTCAGCACAGGCCTCAGGAGAGCAGCAAAGCCTGCACACTTCATGAGCACACCCCAAGCGTGGGCCACCTCGATACTCCCACTCTGATTAATTTGAGCACCAAAGGAGAAGCAGCAGGGAACCTTAGTTGAAGTTCTTGTCTTTAGGTCTTCGGTCCCATATTCACAAGTCTTAAAAGAGATTCTCAAGGACATTAAATACATTCTCATCCTAAACTTTTACTTTGTGTATCTGTCTTGTGGGAAGAGGGAAAAGAGGAGTGGAAACATGGGACTGAGAATGCACAGACGCATACATTTAGATCCATTTGAGTGCACGTCTTTTAAAACATTGCAGTATTTGAAAGGTGGGTGCTGCTGGACTTCCGTGGGTGGTGGCAGCCCTGGCTGTGGGGTGCCCCAGGGTTCCATCTGAGGCCCTCTTGGCACCCCTCAGGCCTCCCTCTTACCTCTCCTCCTCTCTTCCTCCCTCCACGGTGTCTGATACAGGGCAAGAGAAGCAAAAGATTCCTCTGGACCACATTCTCCCTGATGCACTTTGGAAGTGGAAGTTCACTCTCCTGGAGTTGACCAGGTCACCCTCATGCATGAAGACACAGGCCTGTTAGGAGTGGCTTCTCGCTTTTTATATGGAACGGTGGTGTTTCACTTTGGGTACGCCCATAAGCAACAAAGATGTCCCTAAACTAGTCTGAATTTTATTTAGAAGGTTTAATGTATTGGAATGTCCGAAACTAGTTCCATCCTTTAGAAATCATATGGGATAAAACTGTTTGAATTTTTCAAATTTGCATGGCTAAGTGGCCTCTCTTTCTTTTTTTTGTTCCTTGTGAAGAACTTGAGTCCTCCATCTGCTCTTACAGCAGAGCAAAGTACTTCATTAGCATGATGGATGGATGATGGATGGATGATGGATGATGGATTACGGATGGATGGATAAATGGATGATAGATGCTGGCAAGAACAAAAGCAAATTTTCACAAAATAAGTACTTTAATAAGTACCAGGGAAGAGGGAAGGGAGAAAGATAGAAGCTGATGCATGTGACACTTTACCCCCCAAAAATAAAGAAAATGAGTTTTTAAATGGGGTGTCCATTTTTGTGTGACTGAAACCCTGAATAACACATTTAATGGTAGATGTGGGACATGCTGTTAGCTTTTCCAACAATTTAGGTACATTTTTGTTTTTATTGTTGGTCACTGTAAGAATTCCAACAGGATGTAAAGATCTTACAGGCAAAATCAATTTATTTTTTCCTCTGTAATTTTGTTAGTTTCTAGCAGCTTCAGTTTAATTCTTATTTTTTAAAGCAGAAATGCTTTTAATCACTCTAGGTGTGTTCCTTAATCACAGAAGCCAGGGAAGAGGCTCCCTTCCTTTCTCTTTTATCACCACAATTGGAAATTTGGTTATTGTTATAAATTTAAAATTTTGGCCCTTGCATGAGCAACCATCCATCTGCTGGCAAGATACATTGCCCAGGGCTTTTCAAGAAATCCCTTAATAGTCCTGAACGCTAATAATATTTATATACATTGAGATGAAGCAAAATTTATAGCAGCTTCTGGGATTGGCTTCAGGACTCTCTAATCCTGACTTCTACATGCTCTCGCTGCCTTCCTGAACCTTCTCAGACCGGTGAGCACCACCTTCCATCCCTGGAGCCCTCTTATTTATGGAGCCTGTTCTCTAGCAAAGAAGCCACTTCTCCTTTTGATCTCTCCTCCCTCCCCAAGGCACCCTCCTTTACCCCCATGGAGAATGTGATATGTGTCTGTGCAGTTAGCAGCATTTAACATACTGAAAACCCCTCAACTGGCAATCTATTTGAGAGGAATTGTTTTGCCTATAAAGAAAGTGATTTTACCTATTTTAAGATTTTCTGAAATTCTTTCTAAAGTAGCTCCCACCTATGAAATAAAGCCCTCCTTCCCCAGGCTATGTGCAGGTTGTGGCAAGAACCTACAGACCATATAGTTTTGTTTAACACCCCTTGGGGGAGGCGGGGGCTGCATGGGTCTGGTCCAGAGAGGCTGTTCCCTGTGGAATGGGAGGTGGAAAAGCAAATGTATCCACCCAAAATACTGGAAAATACTTTATCAATTACTTTTTTTTTCTTTCTCATATCAGAAATGGCCAATATTTGCCTTTGGGTATAACTGATCCCAAGCAAGTACATGGATTTTTCTATTGTTTCTTAATGCTTTTGAACTTTTAGTACTACATTATTAGCTATTTGATACTAATGTCCATTACTTACATCATATACCTTTTTTTTTCAATTGCAAGTGAAGAAAACAGGTTTCTGCAAGTAGGTACCAGTCTCAGTCTCTGATGATGATTTCAAGATTCTTAACTTTTCCCTTCCTCCAGTCACAAAACGTGGTGATGGCTTTTGGCTGTGGAGCAGCCTCCTGGGATTTCAGGACTCTGGGTGCAGGGTGTGCTTTGTCCTTGTGGTTCATGCCTGAAGCGTGAGAAGATGAGCATCCTTTCTGCATCCCCATTTTATCCATTCACACGAGCCTCACGGATCTGTCCTATTATGTGAACTTTGTAGAGACAACATAGCAAGGCAGCAGTGCTTCCACACTTCTAGCCTGGTTACTTTCCCTTCAGCTATGCTCCCTCTTGTCCCGGCCCGCGGGACGATCAACGAGAGCTCCGATACCTGTGAGGATAGAATGGTATGGGACAAGGAGGTGCGAGGAATGACAGCAAGACAGGATCGTGATCAAGCTGCAAATCTTTATTGAAAAACCAGGGTTTATATACTCTAGGAGAAGAGGGCGTGGCTAGTAGGAGGGGGTGGTGCTCTGGGATTGGTGGATGCTGAGCGG
>PVKY010011488.1:0-12008 GCA_004027775.1 Bradypus variegatus
ACTTTTTGTGTTTCTGCTACAAAATGTGTGTAGTTCAAAGAGTGAAAACATTTTGTGATGGTTGATGTATCTCAGGAATAAGCTGGATCTCCAGTGTTTGGGGGGTTGCTTTGAGTCCCAAAATGTGATGACCAGAAAAGTATTTTTGTTTGTTTGCTTAATATATCCCTGTTCTGATTTTAAGCAAAATCCAAATTTCACTTTATACACTCTTGGAAAATTATAAGTTGCACTGTAATTTGCATAAGAAGCTTGCTCAGGACCTCTTTGGCACCTGGGGAGCTTGGTTCTTTGAGAATGCAAGTTTTCATTCTTCATACTCTGGGAGTCCATCCTTCAGCTAGTATATGTTAATGCCTGCTTTGAATCAAGACCACTTGGAAAGGGGCTCAGCCTGTTGGCAGCAACATCAGGGAGACAATCTTTTTCCCTCTCCTGATTACTAGCTGCTTGAAGCCCAGGGCCCTTCCCCTTTTGCATTCCCCTTTAGAGAGGTGGCCCTACTGCTCTTCTCTACCCGGTTCAGAGCTTTCCCTTCTTGGCATATCATCTGGATTACCTGCATATGGGCAGCTATTTATTAATCACTTACTCATCCATGACATCTGGGAGGGGGTCATATTTGTTTTAAAGAAGAATTGTTTCTTTGGAAGGGTGATTTATGTCTGGATTCTGAAGGGGTAGTAGTTAGCCCCACAGTTAGTTACCTCTCAGCTTGTAAGAAAAGATGAAATCCAATCTTGATACAGTTGGGTCACACTTTTTAGAATCCTTACACCCAGGAGCATTTCTGTAATAGTAATTAATGGGTTTTCAGTTTAACATTGGAGTTTCCTTGAGACTAGTTCACAGAAATTTCTTGCTAAAGGTTATATAAAGATGGTTGACTCATACTAATTTTTCCAATTAATCATTCACTTCATCTTTCCCACCCTCTGGAATTTAAATTTCTTTCTCTGGGCTGGTCCTGGAAGTTGATACCTTTTGTCAAAGCTTAGATTTAGGAGAGGTCTTTGAGTCCCTGTTCAGATGGTCTGTGATTTTCTCTTTGCTTAACCTCTGCCTTCAAACCTGGCAGATCAAACTATATGTCATGGGTGCCAAGTGGAAAATATTACTGAAATGAAACAGATTCTCCAGGGTATTTAAACTCCCCTTCTGCTACCTTTCTAAGAGATGGAAGCTGGCAGAGAATGTTGCAATGCTTGCTAATCATTTGACCACATTGAAACTTCTAAAAGGAGCTCTTGCCACTGCTTAAAACTAGAATTCCTGAACCTTTCAAGCTGAGAGGATTCCATAAATCTAGCATCCATTCCAGCCCCTCAGTGTATCACTTTCCTCTCCGCTTCAATCTTTAAAAAAACAAAAATCCAGGCACACACCAAGGGTAATTTCTACTTGAAGCCTTGGGAGTGGAAAGAAACACTATGTAGAGTAGAGAGATGGATGACGTGTGTGTGTGCACCTTCCTGCTCCTGATGTCTGTATCTGAGTCACTGAGTACCGTGAACCAGTGCCTTTCCTTCATCTGAAGTTGGAGCCCAACTCTGCACCTGGGTGAGGAAGCCCTCTGCTACTCCAGGGGGTAAACCCTAAAGAAGGTGTCTGGGAGAGCCCAGAGGACAGTTACATATACAGTTGTCCATTTTTGGCATTTGTAAAATATTTTACAAAGAAAATTCCCTTCCCTGCCTTAGTGCCACCAGTGGCCCACTTACATCCATTCTAATTGGAAAAGTGGAGACTGCCAGCACTTCCCTTGTTCTTCCCTTCTTCCCCTTGGTGTGGTTGTCCCCTTACCTCTCCCATCCATTTCACTGTTGTGGATGGAGAGCAGAGGACACTGTGCAGTCTTTGTGGCAGTTCTGTGTGATTCCATGGTAAGTTTTTTTTTTAAACCATCCTTCAAAACCAGCAGGAGTTTAGATATTAAGAAAAAAATTAAACTCTCACCAATGGTTTCTGTTAGTTAAATCAATAAAGATCTTGAATATAAAAAAAAGTACATGAAAAGATGCTTGGCTTTACTAGCTATTAGGGAAATTCAAATCAAACCACAATGAGATATCATCTCACACCTACTAGAATGACCACTATTAAACAGAAAGCTACAAGTACTAGAGAGGGTGTGGAGAAATTGGAACACTTATTCACTGCTGGTAGGAATATAAAATGATATAGCTGCTGTGCAGGATGTTTTGCTGGTTCCTCAGGAAGCTAAGCATAGAGTTGCCTTATGATCTGGGAATTCTGCTACCTGAAAACAGGTACACATTTGCACACTGATATTCATAGTGGCATTATTCACAAGTGCAAAAAGATGGAAACAACTCAAGTGTTCATCAACAGGTGAATGCATAAACAAATTGTGGTATATACAAATGGTGGAATATTACACAGCAGTAAGAATGAATGAAGTCCTGAAGAACATGACAACTTGGATGAACCTTGAGGACATTATGTTAGGTGAAATAAGTCAGACACAAAAGGACAAATATTGTATGATCTAACTGATATGAACTAATTGTAATATGTAAACTCAGAAATAAAATGTAGAATATAGGTTACTAGAATGTAGAATGAGGCTAAAGATTGAGGAGTAGTTGCTTAGCAGGGCAGAATGTTTAACTAGGTTGAACTTAAATATTTGGAAATGGACAGAAGTGATGACAGCATGTTATTGTGAGAAGAATTAACAGTGCTGAATGGCATGTGACTGTGGTGATAAGGGAAGTTTAAAGTCATGTATATCACCAGAAGAAAAGTTGGAGGTTAAAATATGGGAGTGTATGACACAGTGAATCTTGTTGTTGGCAATGTCTGTTATTGACTGTAAAAATATTTAAAAGTTCTTTCATGAACTAGAGCAGATGTATGACACTATTACAAGGAGCTAATAATAGAGGAATGTGCTGATTTGAATCTATTATGCCCCCCATAAAAGCCATGTTCTTTTGATCCATTCTGTTGGGTGCAGACTTACTTACTGTGTATGGAAACTTTGGGTTAGGTTATTTCCATGGAGATTGATCCACCCAACTATGGGTGAAGCCTTTTGATTAGACTATTTCCATGGAGGTGTGACCCCACCATTCAGGTGGGTCTTGATTAGCTTACTGGAGTCCTTAAGAGAGCTAAGGGACAGACACAGACCCAGATGCTTGCAGATGCCAAGCAAAAGATCTTTGGAGATACGTAGGTAAGTGATGAAGCCCAGAGTTTGCCCTGGAGAAGCCAAGAGAGGACTCCAGATGCTTAGAGAGAAACACCCTCAGAGAAACAAGCGAGGACACACAGGAGCTCAGAGAAAGAAGCTAAGAGGGACAGAAGCCTAGAGATATTTTGGAGAAAACCATTTTGAAATGAGAACCTCAGAGCAAAGGACAAGCAGATGCCAGCTATCTGCCTTACCAGCTGACACAGGTATTCTGGATGCCGTCAGCCTTTCTTCAGTGAAGATATCCTCTGTTGATACCTTAGTATGGACACTTGTATGGCCTTAGAACTTTAAATTTGTAACCTAGTAAATCCCCTTTATAGAAGCCAATCCATTTCTGATATTTTGCCTAATGGCAGCTTTAGCAAACTGGAACAAGGGGTATTTGGAAAAAATGTACCTATTGCAAACTATGGACTATAGTTAATAGTAATATTTTAAAACTCCTTCACCAATTGTAGAAAATGTACCACACCAATACAGTGGGTCAACAGTGGGGGGGTGGGATAAGGAGCATGGGAGGATAAGGGTTTTCTTTTTTATTTCTCTTCTGGAGTAATGAAAATGTTCTAAATTTGACTATGGAGATGTATGCACAACTATGTGATGATACTGTGAGCCAGTGATTATATATTTTGGATGGTTTGCGTGGTATGTGAATATATCTCAATAAAATTGCATAAATGTATATGTATATAAATCTATTTTTAGTCTGGAAAGACTTATTTAAATGAAAGTACACTATCACTTTTGATTCTATTTTCAAATTATAAGTTGATTCCAGGTTTGTTCCAATGACAGTGAAATTTAAATATGAAATTGAACTGCACAAACTCTCTTCTCATAAAGAACAGAGTTTGTGTGCTTTGATCTTGAGCTTATTTCATGCTGATTCAAAGAACACTAGACCCAGGAATGAAAGAGGAGTCAAACCACACCAAAATTATCCTTTTGTTATTAATTTGTCTCAATGTAGGAAGGTTTTTGGGGGGAGGGAAATGGGGAAGGTCCATGTTTTCAAGAGTAGAGGAATGATGTTTAAATGCAAAAAATAATTCTTTTTTTGTTTCCAGAAACACTACATATTTATTATTTTCAAAAATTTTCTCTTTTCTTGGATGAGGTTGGCGGGTACCCCAGAGGTCAGAGCTGTGTTGTGGGTCACAGTGGCTGTGTGGCCAGCAGGGGTCTGAGGGATGACTGGCCACCAGAGCACCCTCCAGGCAGCTGGGCCAGACCTGGCCTGGGAGGAGGCCCCACCTCTGGGGCGGGACAGGAGGTTGAGAGGACAGGCGCTGACACGTGGGAGGGGTCTTGCCCATGTGTGATCAGCGTGGGCTCAGCAGGCCAGGAACACCCTGTTAATCCTTTTTTTCTCTTTGCTTTCACTTTTATAAAGGAAAAGGGGGCCTGTCAGTCAAGCAGCCCCATGCTACCTGATTCTTTATGTTGTTTAGTTTTGTTTTCCAAAGTGTATAATTTTTAATATCTGAGTTTTACAAAAAGAAGAAAGTACAAAAAAGTCTTAAGGCCTTAATCAGGGGTTAGTCCATCTTTCAGGGGTCACTCTGCCATGAGGATAAAATAGCTGTTTCAAAAAAGTTTTATTTAAAAAAATGAAAATAATAATAAACTTCACTTTAACCTTGCTTCCTTTTCTCTTTCATCTAAAGTGAACATATGTCTTCTTCTCCCCATTCCAGCTACCCACAGACCAAGCAGTAATTAGAGCCGAGCCTGGACCAAAACAAGTCAACAGCTCCAAGCCGCTGCTCAGCCTCCAGGAGGGGCGGGTGGGAGTCCGAGCCTGGGGGCGGTCAGATTGACCTCCCCTGATATGAGGACATGTCACCAATCAACAGTAATTTTAGAGGTTATAAAAAACATGCAATCTTAATGGTCTTTTTTTAGAGAACAGAAATACTGGGAAGTAGAGAAAAGTAATTATAAATGAGTTCTTGTGTGCACATCAATTTGGCTGCACAAATGGCAGATTAACTTCATTTTAATGGCTCCATCAGTAGTGAGGTCCATATCTCACCTTGCTCAGCCAGGAGGGATGTGTGGCTGCGTGGTGTCAGCTGTGAGATCACGTGTAGCAGCCAAGTAGGGCATGCACACATACAATGGCTATTTGATCTGCTTGGGTTCCTGTTCCCATCCTGGCCTTAACACAGTTAAAATGAAGTGAGTAGATTTTGGGTGTTAAGGGCTAAGTCACACAACTTGAAAATGTGTTTTGTCCAAAATATTTTCCTGACAGCAAATGCTTCTTTGCCATTTTGTATTTTCTTTTGTCCCCTTTCAACTTGCCAGCACTTGAGGTGGGTATTCATGATCATTCTACGTCTTTCCTTAACGGGCTTCTGAGATGACCTTTAACCATGCAGTGGCTTGCATCCCACATCTCCCTCCTGACTACAGCTTTTGCTGTAAGCAACTTCTGTGCATTTCAGCACCAATGGCCTTCGCATTTGATGTGCTTGTAAGTACTGTGCTCACCCAGTGGTGGCCCTTTCACTGCAAAGAGCAGTTTTACCCTGACATGGGTTGTCCTGGGCTGCCAGAGGATCCCACTCAGCCCTGAAACCCCAGCCTCTTCAACAGAGCAGAAGCCCTGTGGAGGGCAGGCTGAGAGGTAGTGATTTTCTAAAATGTTAATTCCCAATAACTTGTAGTAACTTGCCTTCTGGCTGTTTGGGGATTTTATGTCCAAACAGAGCAGCAGATTTGAGCATGCATTTTAGAGATGAGCTCTGTGCCAGTCTGAAACTGTTATGGGACCCAGTAGAGCCACCATCTTTTAGCCCAATCTTTGGATGGAATCTTTTGATTGAGTGTTTTCATGGAGATGTGAGCTACTCAACTGTGGGTGATAATGCTGATTGAATTATTTCCATGGAGGTGTGGGTCCTGCCCATTCAGTGTGGGTCTTGATTATTTCACCGATTATTTAAGAAAGCTCAAGAGCTGACACAGACACTGACACTTGAAGATGCTTGGAGATGCTCACAGAAGGATGTTTGGAGATGCTAAGCTAAGAGGTGAAGTCCAGAGTTGGCCCTGGAAAAGCAAAGAGAGGATCCACAGATGCTTACAGAGAAATGCCTGGGAGAAGGAAGCAAGGATGCACAAGAGCTGAGAGACAGAACCCCAGAGACATTTTGGAGAATGCCATTTTGAAACACAACCCAAGAGCAATGGACCAGCAGACACCAGCTATGTGCCTTCCCAGATGACAGAGGTGTTCCAGATGTGACTGGCCTTTCCTCAGTGAAGTTTCCTCTTGTTGATACCTCAGTTTGGACACTTGTATGGCCTTAGAACTGTAAACTTGTAACCTAATAAATCCCCTTTATAAAGGCCAATCCAGGAAGATAGCAGACTAGGTGAGGTGGAATGGGCTTCTCCTCCATGAAAGAAAGTATAAAGGGGCTGGAGGATGCAAAGGATCATGGTTTGGGGGGCATGACCAGCCATAAAGGGTCCCCACAGTACATGGAGGGAACATGGACAACATTATGAGAGACAGTGACTGGAGGGATGGGGTGAGTTTTTTGGCTGGGACTGTGGGGAGGTGATCCTCCACAGCCAAATAGCCAACAACTCCCATGCGGAAACCTGGGAGGGAGCATTTGATCCTCCATGGAAGTTCAGGGGGTGCACCTGCATAAGGTGGGGACAGGAGAAGGAGCCTTACCAGCACGTCAGGAACCCCTCCCACATCCCAAAGACATGTAGGTACATGGCAGGCAGGGAACATATATGTTTGATCTTCAGGATGCCCCCAGTAGATCCACAGCACACACATCACAGCCCCAGGGCAGACAGACAACTGGTACGCTGATTGGTTCCACACCCACTTTGGACCCTACCCACCCCATAGGAGAAGCTCAAGGAATACAGGCTTGATATCACCACCTGCTAGTAGAAAAGGGAAACTGCACTCCAGCAAGCTGTAGCTCAAGAGTTTCACCTGCTGGTAGGATTGGGAAAATACAATTGAGCTGGCTGTAACTTTCCCAAAGTATATATAAATGCTCAAATAATCCTGCATTTTCCAAAATAACCATATCAAGACAAGCAAATGCCCCCAAATCAACAGAAAATCACAAAGCAATCAATAAATGCTCAAATAATCCTGCATTTTCCAAAATAACCATATCAAGACAAGCAAATGCCCCCAAATCAACAGAAAATCACAAAGCAATCAAAGAACCCAGAAGATACGGTCAAGCCAAATGCACAAATAAAAAGCTGGAAGAGACACAAAATTTCGTGCAATTAATTAAAGAAGTACAAACAAATCTCCAAAACAGCTTCAACAAGATGGCTAAAGACATAAAGGAAATCAAGAAGACTCTAGAAGAGCATAAAGAAGAATTTGAAAGTGTAAGTTAAAAAAGAGCTGATCTTAAGGAAATAAAAGGCACTGTGGATCAAATTAAAAGCATACTAGAGACACACAACAGCAGCTTTGAAGAGACAGAAAAAAGAGTAGGTGAACTAGAAAACAGAGCAATTGAATGTGAATGCGCAAAAGAACAAATGGTGAAAAAAACTGAAAACTATGAAATGGATCTCAGAGAAATGATGGACAACATGAAGTGAACAAATATAAGAATCATTGGTGTCCCAGAAGGAGAAGTGTAAAGGGCTTTGAAGAGTGTTTCAAGACATAGTTGGGGAAAACTTCCCAACCCTTGTAAATGACATAAATATGCAAATCAAAGATGTCCAATGAACTCCAAATACAATAAATCAAAATAAACCTACCCCAAGACATACACTGATTAGGTTGTCAAATGCTGAAGAGAAGGAGAAAGTTCTGAAAGCAACAAGAGAGAAGCAATTCACCACCTACAAGGGAAGCAAAATAAGACTAAGTGATAACTACTCAGTGGGCACCATGGAGATGAGAAGGCAATGGTATGACATATTTAAGATTCTGAAAGAGAAAAATTGCCAGCCAAGAATTCTTTATCCAGCAAAGCTCTCCTTCAAAATTGAGAAAGAGTTCTGGAGAAGGGCACAGAACTGAAGGGTAACTTAAAGTTTCAGCCACTGAAACTTTATTTTGTTTCATACCCTTTAAGTAAGGGTAACTTAAAGGAAATAAAGAGGGGAGAATAGATATGACAACTAAAAACCAATGGATAAGATGGCAGGTTCAGGAACTCCCTTCACAGTAATAACTTTGACTGTGAATGGATTAAACTCTCCAGTTAAAATACACACACTAGTATAATGGAATAAAAGTATGACTCATCCCACTTTTGTTGCTCAGATGTGGCGTCTCTCTCTAGGTCAACTTGGCAGGTAAATTCAGTGCCTTCCCCAGTATGTGGGACATGACTCCAAGGGATATAATTCTCTCTGGCAACATGGGTTGTGACTCCCAGGAGTGAGTCTGGACCCTGCATCATGTGATTGAGGAAGACTTCTGGACCAAAAGGGGGAAGAGAAATGAAACAAAATTAAGTTTCAGTGGCTGAAAGATTTCAAATGGAGTTGAGAGGTCATTCAGGAAGTAACTCTCATGCATTATATAGCTATCCCTCTTTACTTTGTAGTTTATCAAAATAGTTAGAAGGAAATATCTGAAACTGTTGAACTGCAATCCAGTATCCTTGATTCTTGAAATCAAGGGTATAACTATATGGCTTATATGGTGTGACTGTGTGATTGTGGAAACCTATGGCTCACACTCCCTGTACCCACTGATGCACAAATGAATGGAAAAATGGGGATAAAAATAAATGACTAATATGGGGGAGGAGAGGTATGGGAGGTTTTGAATTGTCTTTTTACTTTCATTTTTATTCTTATTTTTACTTTTTGGAGTAATGAAACTTTTCAAAAACTATAGTAATTAATGCACAACTATATGATGCTACTGTGAACAATTGTTTTAAACTTTGGATGAGTGTATGGTATGTGAATATATTTCAGTAACAAAGGTTAAAAAAAGGCATGATGCTCAGTAAGCTCTTTAGAAGATACTCATCTTAGACCCTGCAACACAAAGAGACTAAAAGTGAAAGGATGAAAAAAACTATTCTACACAAGCTGCAATCAAAAGAAACCTGGGGTAGCTATACTAATGTCAGAAAAAATAGACTTTAAATGCAGAGATGCCATAAAAAGACAAAGAAGGACACTATGTATTAATAAAAAGGACAATTCACCATGAAGAAATAACAATGATAAATGTTTATGCACCCAACCAAGGAGCTCCAAAATACATGAGACAAACATTGGCTAAACTGAAGGGAGCAATAGACACATCTACAATAAGAACGGGAGGCTTCAATACACCTTTCTCCTCCATAGACAGAGCAACTGGACAGAGCACCAATAAGGAAACTGAGGACCTAACAATATGATAAATTAGACTTAACAGGCATATATAGATTGTTACATTGCAAAGTACCAGGATATATATTCTTCTCTAGTGCCCATATAACATTCTCTGAGATAGATCATATGCTGGGACACAAAACAAGTCTTACTAAATTTAAAAAGATTGAAATGATTCAAAGCACATTCTCTAACCATAATGGAATGCAACTAGAAATCAATAACCACAAAATAACCAGATTTTTCTCAAATATTTGGAGGTTAAACAACACACTCCTAAATAACAAGTGGGTCAAAAAAGAAATTGGAAGAGAAATTGGTAATTATCTAGAGATGAATGAAAATGAGAACATAACATATCAAAACCTGTGGGATGCAGTGAATGCAGTGCTAAGTGAAATTTATAGCTCTAAATACGTATATCAAAGATCAAGAAAGAGCTAAAACTAAAGACTTAACTGAACAACTAAATAGGTTAGAGAATAATCAGCAAACTAACCCCACAGCAAGAAGAAGAAAATAAATAACAAGGATTAAAGCTGAAATAAATGAGCTGGAGAACATCAACAACAAAAAAACAACAATGGAGAGAATAAATTAAACCAAAAGTTAGTTCTTTGAGGTCAAAAAGATTGGCAGAACCATAGCTAAACTGACAAAGTCTACAAGAGAGATGACCCAAATAAACAGAATTAGAAATGAGAAGGGGATAATTACTATGGATCCCGGATAAATAAAAAAAATCATAAGAGGATACTATGAACAACTATATGCCAGCCAATTAGACAATTTAGAGGAAATGGACAATTTCCTGGAAAAACACAGACAACCTAGACTGACCAAAGAAGAAATGGAAGACCTCAACAAACCAATTACAAAGAGATCCAGTCATCAAAAATCTACCTACAAATAAAAGCCCTGGGCCAGATGGCTTCACAGGGGAATTTTAACAGACTTTCCAAAAAGAATTGATACCATTCCTGCTCAAACTCTTTCAGAAAATTTAAGAAAAAAGAACACTCCCTAACTCACTTTATGAAGCTAATATCACTCTGATACAAAAGCCAGATAGATACTACAAAAAAGGAAAACTATAGGCCAATCTCCCTAATGAATATAAATGAAAAAATCCTAAACAAAATACTTGCAAATCAAATCCAAAGGCACATTAAAAGAATTATACACCATGACCAATGGGGTTCAATCCTGGCATGAAAGGTTGGTTCAACATAAGAAAATCAATCAATGTAATACAACACACGACAAAATAAAAAGGGAAAAATCAAATTATCACCTCAGATGCAGAAGAAGCATTTAATAAAATTCAAGACTCAGTTTTGATAAAAACACTTCTAAAGGTAGGAATTAAGGGAACTTTCCTCAATATGATAAAGGGCATATATGAAAAACACATAGCCAACATAGTTCTCAGTGGTGAGAGGTTGAAAGTCTTTTCCCTAAGATCAGGAATGAAATAAGCATGCCCATTCTCACCTCTGTTATTCAAAATTGTGCTAGAATTCTAGCCAGAGTAATCTGCCAAGACAAAGAAATAAAAGGCATTCAAATTGGAAAGGAAGAAATAAAACTGTCATTATTTGCAGATGATATGATCTTATATTTAGAAAATCCTGAGAATTGGACCACAAAGCTACTTGAGCTAATAAAAAATTTCAGCAGAGTAGCAGGATATAAGATTAATGCACATAAGTAGGTAATGTTCCTATATACTAGTAATGACCTAACTGAAGAAGCAAAAGAAAAATTCTATTCACAATAGCAACTAAAATAATCAAGTACCTAGGAATAAACTTAACCAAGGACATAAAAGACCTCTACACAGAAAATTACAAAGCCTTACTAAAAGAAATAAAAAAGGACTTAAATAGGTGGAAAAAATATTCTATGCATGTGAATAGGAAAACTAAACATGACTAAGATGTTAATTCCACCCAAACTGATCTAGAGATTCAACACAATTTCAAACAAAATTCCAAAAACCTACTTTGTAGACTTGGAAAAGTTAGTTATCAAGTTTATTTGTAAGGGAAAGAGGCCTCAAATTGAGAAAAACACATCCATCACGCACCAGTAAGAATGGCTGCCATTAAACAAACAGGAAAAAAATAAATGCGGGAGAGGATATGGAGAAATTGGAACACTTATTCATTGCTGTTGGGAATGTACAATGATACTGCTGCTGTGGAAGACATTTTGGCAGTTTCTCAGAAAACGAGATGTTGAATTATGCTACAATCTGGCAGTTCCACTTCTCAATACATACCCAGAAGATTTGAAAGCAGTGTCATGAACAGACATTTGTACACCGATGTTCATACCAGCACTGTTCACAATTGCTAAGAGATGGAAACAAATGAAGTGTCCTTCAACAGCTGAGTGGATAAACAAAATGTGGTATATGCATACG
>PVKY010011489.1:0-12002 GCA_004027775.1 Bradypus variegatus
AAAGGGAAATACTTCCTTTTTTCCTTTTAAACTTCTTTGGAATCAGCATTCATGACCCTCTCTTCTGTAACAAATACTTTTTGCTATACTGACCTTTCCTGTGAATGACCTAATTGGCAGCATGTTCTTCCTAACTTGTTAGTTGTAGGACAAGGCCTGTTTCTAAGGTTGCCTTGGACAAGAATAGTGGGGTTGGGATGGGGGAAATAAGAGACAGTACCTTCCTTGCCTTAAATTTAAGTCACTATTTCTCTAGGGACTAGCTCTGACACTTTTGTTTTGAAAAGCAAGGGAAGCAGAACAATTTAAAACTTTATTGGTGATTGTAATGAGCTGCAAGGTATGGAAACCTCTGCTCTCTCAATACACATACATCCATTCCTACAAGTTAAGTTCCCCTTGCAATAAACTCTAGGCTACTGTCTCCTTTTTCCTGCATTAGAAATTTGTGGATTTTGAATATTATACCAGTTTGGGGCTTGAAAATCTTTCTGTTGTTTGTTATTTAATAAGTTTTCAACTGTAAACTGTAGAAGCTTTGCAAATTGCCAAGAATGTCCTACCCTGAAGAGACCATCTAGCTGTGTAGACTTGATGCCACAAATAGCATGTTTTAATTATTTGACATGCTTGGATGAAAGTCAAATAATAGTAGATATTTTAATTTAACTACACTGTTTGGAAAGTGGAGAAGTGCACAGTAGCCCACAGAATTCCACTCTTGAACTGAAAGGCCACAATGATTTTAGCATTCTTGTGTTTGAGTAAATTGGCAAAATGACTTTTCCTTTAATAGGGTGACTTTACAAGGACAGGAGAAAGGAAGTTAGCAGGAGTGATGAAAGATGGAGTGAACTCGGCGAATAGGTATTATCTGAATCGATTTAAGGATGCTTACAGGCAAGCTGTTATAGGTAAGAAATAGAAATGCTTTCCTTAAAATGTGTTATTCTTTCTTTGACTAACATTTTACAGAAAACAACTTCATTAACATTGCTCATATGTTTTGTAATATACTTGTGTTTCTATATCAATGACCATAATAAATCAAATTTGAATTTTTACAAGATTAGAGTTTGATAAGTGTTTTAGGCTGGAGCAACAAAAGAAATCACAGACTTCCATACAAATTTGTGGCTTCCATATATGGAATACGATACCCTAAAACCTCACCAACTGAAAATTCCATATTCTGCATATTTTCCCATTACTCAAGGCAGTGTAATGAGATGATTTTCTTTCCCCACATGCTGTTTGTCTTATGGTCTTGCTATGGACAAATAAACCATTCTTTTTATTAGGGTACCAGATTTAGAGAGTATCCTAACCAACTCTACCCTTTTTTAGAAGGGGAAGTAAAGGTTAGGTTGCCAAGTAGAATTCATGTCTTGGCATGTTTTAACTTAATTATCATGAAAGTGTTACCTTGTAGGATTAAAGTAAATACAAAAATGTTCTAGATTAGAACCAAATGTAACACACTTGACCTATGTTCCCTGAGAATCTTTTTAAAATCCTATTTTTGATCTGATTTTTTAGCACACACAAAATAGTAGGACCTAGCCACAGGACAGCCAGTTAGGCATTTGAGAAATCTGATATAAATAAGAAACTTGATTCATTTGCTGTAGATGGGGGTGACTACTATGACTAGAAAATTAGACTTTAACTGTTTATTCAAGGGGAAAATAATATAACTTGCTTCTGTTGGTTGATCTAGTATCTCAGTTATGTAATTGAAGATGCAGGATCTGTGTCTTAATTTGGCCATCCATAGCATCAGCTTCATCCTAATCCTGAAGCTGACTCTCTTCAAGATTTTGCCTATTTAATACAATATTCGATAGCCTGTAGCAATCTGGGCTTATTGCTTCCCCTTGTAGAGTCATTGGTTGGGAAATCATCATCTTTCTCAGGAGCCTGCTCCAGTTTCATTGGCCTAAATAACTTCATGGGGAATGGGATTTTGATGATTTGTTAAGGCTTAAACCACATGTCCCACCAAAAGAGATTTAGCTTGTCTTTTCAGATCCTTTGCCCTTTTTTTAAAAAACATTTTTTATTGTGAAAATTAACATTTAGTGATAACTTTAAAAGTACGATTTAACAGGTAGTTAGCAAATTTCAAAGAATGTTATGGGTTACAGTTCCACAATTTCAGTTATTTCCTTATTGTAATATATAACACATACACAGAAAAGTGATAACTTTCAAAGTACAATTTAACATGTAGTTATATGGGTAATTTCAAAGAATGTTATGGGTTACAGTTACACAGTTTCAGTTCTTTCCTTATTGTGAAATATAAGCTATATGCAGAAAGGTGATAACTTTCAAAATACAATTTAATGAGTAGCTGTAGAGCAAATTTCAAAGAATGTTATGTTCCACCCTTTCAGTTATTTCCTTCTAGCTATTCTAATACTCTAGCATCTAAAAAAAAATTCATATAAAGATTCAGTATTCATAATCCTTTGCTAAATCCTATCTTGTTTGTTGCTGCCTCTTCCTCTTGTTTAATCACTTTCTTGATCTTCAGGGGTTTTTAGACAGAGACCACCCTAAATTGTTCATATTGAAAAGTGGTGTCAACATTATGGGACAGGGAGTTGCATCTGATTGTTGTTTTTAAAGAGGCTATTGCCTCTGGGTTTTAGGCCTTCTCTGGCATAGGAACACTGGTGGAGTTAAGTTTCTGAGAGATAAACTTAATGAGTAAAACTTTTGTTGAATCTCAGATAGGGACCTAGGTATTTCGAGACTGCTGTTGGTTAGGGCATGGCATACTGTGGCCATTTGGGATGCCTAGCTGGAGCTTGCATAAGAGAAACCTCCAGGATAGCCTCTCAACTCTATTTGAAATCTCTTAGCCACTGTAACCTTATTTTGTTACCTTTCTTTTCCCCCTTTTGGTCAAGAAGGTATTTTCAGACCTTCGATGCCAGGGCCAGGCTCATTCCTGGGAGTCGTTGTCCCATGTTGCCAGGGAGATTCATTCCCCTGAGAGTCATGTCTCACGTAGTGGGGAGGTTACTGAATTTGCCCATTTTAAAACCAGGTAATTTGTCTTTTTATTATTAAGTTGTAAGAATACTTTATATATTCTGAACACAAGTCCCTTGTCAAGTGATATGTAAATATTTTCTCCCATTTTGTAGGTTCTCTTTTTACTTTCTTGGTGTCCTTTGAAATGCAGAAGTTTTGATTTTTTATGTCAAATTTATTTATTTATTTATTTTTGGTTGTTTGTGATTTTGGTTCATCTCTAAGAAGTTATGCCTAATTCAAGATCACAAAGGTTTATGCCTGTGTTTTCTCTTAAGAGTTTTATAGTTTTAGGTCTTCTGTCTTCTAAAAATATATTAGTAAACTAAGATAATGATAGATATTAACACTTCCACTCTAGATTTGATGCAAGGCATTCCTGTGACAGAAGATCTTTATTCCATATTTACAAAGGAGAAAGAGCATGAAGCTTTGCATAAAGAAAATCAGAGAAGCCATCAGGAGCTAATTAGCCAGCTCTTACAGAGTTATATGAAGTTACTGCTACCTGATGATGAAAAGTTCCATGGAGGCTGGGCCCTCATTGACTGTGATCCCAGGTGAGTTAGAAGGGGAGTTCTGATGATTAATTTGCTTAACCTTCTGATGTTTCAAGTTGTCATAATTAACACTGCTAAGTTGTCCATAAACTGTGGCCATAGATGCACGGTGCTTGGCAATTTTCAGTATTGAAAATTTACCAAGGCAAAATTAAGGGAGTGCTGAAAAACTTGGTAGTTTAAATACTCTATTTAAAAAAAATCAAATTGAGAAACTATGACCTGTGGCTGACTCATGTTTGTTTTTTTTCACCCCCCAAATCTAAATTTATTATATAAATGCACAAAACTGAGTACAGCAAGAGGTGCAGCAATGCTGGTTACTTTTATTGGTTATAAAGTGATCCTGGCCTTTCATAAAATGAAATAAAATAGGCCAACTGATGCTTTAACATTTTTTTAAAACAAAAATCATCGAGTTTTGAGTGGTTCTTCAAAATATCAATGAATGGCAGGATCTAAATTTATCTACCAGATTGAATGCTTGCTTTTAGGCTGAATTCTAAAATTACAGTCTTCAACATTATGAATCAGAAATATTTCTGAAAATTCTAGGCCAAGTTCTGAGAATAACACTTGATTTAGATCTTGTCTTATTATACATTTCATGTGTTTTAAATAAAAGGGGCACAAAGCATGCTTGAAGGATTGATTAAATGCAAAGTTAAAATGAATAAAGAATTAAAATTTACTTTACATATGATCATATATATTTGAGAGTAGGAGTCATACTGTATTCCTTGGAAAATAGCAAGTAAGACAATAATCTGTGTTTCCCAGTAGTCTCACATTTCATTATGGATGATGAAACCTTTGTGTCTTTCCATTTCTGTGCTTTTAAGTTCATTTAGTTCTTTTCTTATTGCTGCTTTGTCTGCAGGTATTACCCTGGCCCAAGGCTTGCCCGTCCAGTGGTAATGGGGGAATCAGTGACCTCTACATACTCCCCAAACTCCAGGATCCTTTGAACTCATAGCTCTGCCACTGTGGGACTTAGGCTGAGCTTTCTGTTGAGTTTGCTTTTTAGTCACATTTTTGTTTCTTCTTCTTCATTCTTTTATTTTAGAGTATTTCTTTGCTCTGATTCATTAGTTGTGAGTCTCTGGTTAAGTCTCCTGACTAATTTCCAATTCATTGCCAGATTCCCTACCATTCTTCCTCGGATGTATGCTGTAAGATGTTTTTGTCCTCTAATTCTTTCTCAGATTGTCTGTTGCCAAGTTTGATTGTGAGAGTATCCCTTCATCTAATTTACTTGCCAGAATGCATTCTCCACTACATCCTCATCCTCCTCTTCTTCATGGTCATCAAGGTAATAAATAGGCCCATCAGAGTAAGGTCTTAGTAATTCCCTTTAACCTTTGTCTTCTGGGACACTAAAGTATCTGAAGATTCTCCCATCAGCCCAGGAATCATTAGTGAAGTGCTGCCTTCCCTGTCTTGTCAGTGGTTGTGAAAATTTTTGCATTTTCTCGGTGCCTGAATGGAGAATGGCTCCACAGTCCAGAGAACCTGACTTCTCAGGCAGAGATGGGCAGGTGGGCTCCATCACTAACCAGGACAACAGGATTGTCTGAGAGAATAATGCTTTGATTGGAGAAGGAGCTGGAGCAGTGGAGGGGAGGGGGAGCAGAGGGTTCACAGACTTGAGGGGTTTGTCTGTGGTCTGCTCTTTGACTACAGGGACTGTCTGGATGGTTTGAGCCTCTCCACTCTGGTCTTGGAAGGATCTCCTTTAAGGTTAAACATACCAGAGGTGGTTGTATCTGACGATGGTTGAGGCATTGGCTGCCTGCTAGTTTTTTCCTTGCTCTTTGTGGTCCCACTGTTGTTTTGCTAGAAATTGTCTCCTTTGAAGCTTTGGAATGAGATAAAGTAGATGGAGTGAAAATTAAAGTTGATGCTTCGGAGCCAGTAGCCTCTCAGGTCATGTTTTGGCTTATTGGCTTGGGTGGAAGGACAGGACCTGCTTACCAGGAGTTTTTGTATTTTGTTTTTTAATTGGAGACACTTCAGCACCCTTGTGGTTGGCCCCAGCATTGGTCCCTTTTGGAGGCACAAGTAGTTTTTGGGTTTAGATTTGGTCTTGGACTTTGGAGGAGTTAGAGCAGGAGCTACCAGCATTTCAGAGTAGTTTTCAGTGTTCTCTTTCTTATCTTCTGCCTTTTCTTCTAGGGTGTGTCTTTTCAGATACAGAGCCGTTACCTTCTTTGGCTTTTACTACATTTTCCTCTCAGGTGAATTTCTTTCCAATGGGTATCATGTGCCCACTTGAATTTTCAAAATTAACTATGTCTCCATGTTGATTAGTCAGTTCTTTAAGAATTCTCTTTATTATTAGTTCCTCTCTACTTTGTCTTTTGGATAGTATCCTTTCTAATACTACTGAGATTTTTCTACATTTGTCACTGGTTCTTTTTTTTCCCATTTGTAGGGCTTAAATATTTTCCCAATAGTGGGTAGTTTCCCCTTTCTCTTGCAGGGATAAATTTGGAAACATGCTCTTGGGTTGAGTTTGTTATAGAAGCTTTGTCTAGTCAATCCACTGAGCCAGAGATTTAAACCTGGAATGGGCGGCCCCCAATTGAGGACAGTGAGAGGTGGCTCTAGGGGTGGTGTTCAGGGCTTAGATCCCGGGCGGTCAGCCAGAAGGCAGGAGCTCCTGGTGGTCTCAGCCCCTCACCCTCAGGGCTTCAACAGTTATACCTGTCTGCCTTGGCCAGTTGTATGAAGGTTCCGATTTCTCCATATCCTCCCCAACATTTGTTACTTCCCAATTTTTTTAGGGCCACCATGCTAGTGGGTGTGAAATGGTATCTCGTTGTGATTTTTGCATTTCTTGATGATAAATATATTAAGCATCTTTTCTTGTGCTTATTAGTATTTATTTTCAGAAATATGTCTATTCAAGTCCTTTGCCCATTTTTTTAGCTGGGCTGTTTGTCTTTCTGTTACTGAGTTGGGTGTGTTTTTGTAAGTAACGTTTCTGGGACCAGGATTAGGGTGAAGCCAATGAGTTTGGGTCAGATCCTGTTTCTGTTTTAAATAGTGAAGTTCTGTTCATTATGAACTTTTGTTTTGCATTAATTGTTCAAAATATTGCATTAAACATTATTCATCTTGAGTACATTTTTTTGCATCCCCTTAAATTTTGCACCAGTGCCTCCTTCACCTCCCTGAAATCGTGGCCCTCTTTAAATATTTGGTAGGAAAAGTATGGTAAGCGGTTTACAAATACTCATTGGCACTGGAAGCAAGAATGACTGTCCTTCTGTTTGCCTATCTTCCCACCACTCCAGCTGGAACTGTCCAGCACAGGAGACCCACAGAGCCGCTGTTCCTACGCGGGTTGCTGTTTTTTTCCCAGTTTTTGTGTATACTCTCTGCCCACTCCTGGCCAGGGGCCTTTTTCTTTTCAAATACTGAGCGCAATTCAGTTTATTCCCCCTTAGATGGCTTCTAGAATGTACAGATCTGACAACTGTGGCCTTTTTATGCCCTTCTCATCCTCAGGCCATCACCCCTAGCCCACAGTTAATCGTAGGCAAATCCGACTTTAATCACAGCCTGTGAGCATCTGGTGGCACATTATTGGGCGGAAAGAGGAAATCTTAAATTTGAACGGAAATCAGATGTCCTTTAAAAGTGCCCTTCAGAATCTCTACAAAGTCATCTGCTTATTTTATCCAGTGCTATTTAACTCACTTTTTCAAACACCGGAAGTAAATAACCATTTCCTTTTTTACCCATTTTAGGCAAGTAGCTAGGCGTGCGGCAGCCACGCTCTCTTTGCCATGTGTCAGTGCAAGGGACGGAGTGCCGCCATGATGCCCGCGTCCCCCGCAGCCCCGGGATGGTCCTTTGCAAAGGCACCTGTGAGCTCTCGCCGTAACAGGGCGGGGCGTCCCGGGACTGGGGCCACCCTCCCCTCTGGGGCTGGGGTCCGCGCCCTCTTCAGAGGGCGCAGGCTGAGCAGAATGGGCTGCGCATGCGCTAGCTGCTAGCCACAACCGGAAGTGAGCGGCCGGAAGTGAGACGCGTCCCCTGGGCGTGACGCGGCACTGCCGCGTCTCAGTTGCCGCATTCGCTGCATTTGCTGCAGGCGTGAGGCCGGGTGCGGACGGCAGTTTGGCTGAGCTTCGACGCATCGACGGGTGGACAGACTGACTGACGAGATGCCGCGCGCCCATAGGCCTCCGCCTATTACTCAGCGGCCCGCTCCAGAGCCCAAGTCTGATGGTGTTCTGGCGATGACTTTCAAGATTTTTCTCCTTTTTGCAGGACTTATGGTCAAAGTTCCTGTGGGGTTATATTTTTCCTGTAAATTACTCCTTTTCCAAAGTCTCATGTTAATGTCCCCTGAAGACAGCGCCTTTTACGCAACCATCGTCGCAGTGGTTGGGCTTCATGTGGTGCTGGCAATTTTTGTCTTCATAGTATGGAAGGAAGGCTTGCCTCAGTGGCGGGAAAACAAAACCGATTAGAGCAGCTTCCTCAGAGCTGCAGACGCGGGGGTGGGGAAGTTCTCAAAGGGATTTTTTTTCCTTCTTTGTATTAAACTTTTTTTTTAAGGGGAAGGGTGGTTGGGGAGGGGCATTCAGTATTTACTGCATTTACGTCTTCAATAAAAATGGGGGTGGGGAGGGTGGGTTGACATTTTTTGACTGCCTGTTACGTGCCAAGCGTTTTTCTTTAGGGACTTAATATTTTTGGCTGAGGATCATGTTGGACTGATGTAAATATTAATGCCAAAATAGGAAGCTATGATGAAAGTAACACCGTAATTAGGAATTGAATTTAATTATTTCCTACTAAAAGATATGTTGCGACGTAATTTTTATGGCCTGGCTCAAGCAACAGTATTCAGCGTGCAGGTAAGTACCCACACACAAAACTAAACCACGTTTTACAGTGGTCTTTATTGTTGCCATTGAAGCTGCAAGGATCATTGAGTTTATGTTTTTTTCTCCCAGTGATTGGTTGGGGCTAAAAATTTTGGATTCTAGAATCCATCCCTGTTAACGGGTTCCGGCATCCTGTCTTACTCCTTGTATTTTTCAGTATCTTATTTCAAGTGAAAATTGAGGTGAATTTGTTACTGCACATTAAGACTTAGAAGGAGCTGTACTACAGGCGTTGCTGATGTAGAAAACTCCTGTTTAAGATGTTGGTAAATCCCTCCCTGCAGCGTCCCTTAAGTAATGACCTCATTCTTACGCAGATCAAGTTTGTGGCTTAAATTCCACTTGCAAATGATTCCTTCATTTTCCATTTGTTTCTCAGTGGCATTGTGATAAGACCTGGCCAACAGGTAGGACATCCTGAGGCAGAAATACGCACTCTTCAGTGGAATTTTGAGAGTAATATACAAATGCAGATTAATTTCCACCTTTTGATGGAAAGGCTATTATTAAAGCTATTTAATACTAAATGTTTCATTTGTGTTCAAATTCTGTCTTACCTGCTGATTATTTGTAGATTTTCTACTTGACTGTTGTATCTTACAAGGGCATACATTTTCCTGTAGTTTTGGCTTAATGATTCATAAACATTCATCTGGTTTTTAATCCTTATTCTGACATTTGATTTTAGAGTGGATATAAAAATGGCAAAAAGGACTTAGAATAAGGAAATGTGTTTTTTGTTCCTCAGAAGCTAAGTATATTAATCTGTAGTGAGAAAAATGTGAAAGTGACTTGAGCTTGTTTCATTTTTGCACAATGAATGTTGTATTTATTTAAAATTATTTCAGAAGATGCATTCTACGTAAGTACAAAAATGTCCTAAATGTGCAGTGTTATTTCTGAGGTTTAGGTATGTGAAATAATCTTCTAGATGATTTCTCCCTTCTCCACCTCACTTGTTCCTCTCTTCTTCCCAATACCCGCCTTTCTCCATTCCCCCATTCCTTCCGCCTCTCCCCTGCCCTCCCTTCGGCCCCTGCCATCATCCCTTTTCTCCTGAGGCTTCCCTCGGCATCTCCCTCAAGGGAAGGATCCCCCCTTGATTCCTTCCCTTCTACCTCCCCACCTTCCTAAAGAGGTCTTTTCTTTAAAATTACCAAATGAATAGATGGTATTACATTTAACTTAAAAAGTAGACCTTATTGATTATTCAATTTTCTTATTTTTCCCTGGCCAATCTTTTGTCATAAGTGCCTCTGCTGTAGAAATGCTTGGCAAAAAATGCAGATGAAAATGAAAATATTTAATTCTCTGTCATGTTTGTTTAGCCTCATTGATGCCACTCACAGAGATGTGGATGTGCTGTTACTGCTTTCTAACTGCGCCTACTACGTGGCCTAGTAAGTTGCTTATTGATTTAAAGCTTGTATTTTTGTTAATTTAGTAGAGTTTTTAAAAATACCCTTTTTAGAAAACAACCCCCCCCCCCAAAAAAGGTAAGACTGTGGTTTTATTAGATATTTTGTGAAACGTCACTGAATCCTTTCATAACTTAACATCACTCTGATCCTTCTCAGTTAGAAAGTGTGATGTTAGAATTACAAAATTCTGTTCTTTTAACATTTAGTATTTCCTACATCTCTCTCAGGTTTTGACATATTCCACGTTTTTATTGTTTAATGGCCATTATCGTTGTTTGCGGTTTTAAACCACAGTTACACATTTCTCCACTGTTAGGGATTGGGTTAACTTCCAATTTTTTTTGCTATTATGAATGATACCCATGTCTTTGTGCACACAGCTTTGTTTGTCCCCGCGCACTTCTCTTTGGTTACAAAGGTATGATAAGTCATGACTTTTGTAGTTTATTGTCAGATTGCTCTTCAAAAAGATTACCTAAAGAGAATGCCACCAGCATTGTTTCATTGTAGCCTTACCAGAATTGGATTTTATTCTTTTATTTTTCTGAGTAAATAGTCACTTTCTTTTCTGTCTTGTGTGAACTGTCATTTCTTAGTAGTTGGTCCCTGTGCCTGTTGGCATTGATCATATGGATTTTTCATACTTGATCTTGGATGTCAGATTTATCTGCTGTATTATTCACATAGTTTTATTATATGTATGGGTGTTTGTTTTGCTTTCCTTTTAGGTTTTCATTTTATGAAAGTTTTTCTAAAACTGAAGTTATTTTTACCTTGTAATTGATTTCTTCTTTTAATGTAAGTTCTATAAACTGATTTTCCTTTAGCTGTTGAACTGTATATGTTGTTCTTATTTCATCTAGTTTTTAAAATATTTCTTACATGTGTAACTCTTCACCCACAATGTGTTGTGCTGTGGAGATTATTTTAACTGCATGGCAGTTTGCTACTGCTATATACTTCAGCTAACAACCAAATATGTTTTTAATTTTAATCCTCTTTTTATTCCTTTTCCCTTTATCTAGCTATGATGATGAAGTTGATAAAGTAAACCAGTATCAACGACTAAGTCTGGAGGACCTGGAAAAAATAGAAATAGGTAAATTTAACATTCCATTAAACCAAGTCACAGAAAGCAAATGCAGTTTCTTCCAAGAGGTTGTCAAATTATTTTAGCATCCAGTGTGGCATCCTGTACAGTTAGAAAGGGGTACGCCAGTCAGTCTGTTCACTAGGGTTTCCTTTCTGCTGTTTAGAGATTAGGGACAGATAGAATCTGATAACTGTATTATTGCATAAGTAACTTTTTATTATTTTTCTTTTGTGACAATTAACCAAGAGATCAAGAAAGTTTAAATAGTTAAGACTGAAGGAGAGTTTTTATTTTATTTGTAGCCTCATCAAACCAAAGGGTCACAATAGGCTTGTATTTTGTATGCTTTGGTTTAGGTTATGAGGAAAAATAGGCTAAATAACTAATTGATGAATGTACCAACCAACATAGAGTGAAAATTAAGGGAAAGAGATAACATTACTTGTATTTATTTGGGTGTTTAGGTCCTGAACCCACTCTTTTTGGTAAGCCAAAGTTCTCCTGCATGCGATTACATTACAAACATAAAGAAGCAAGTGGCTATTTCCACACACTGAGAGCTGTGATGCGCAATCCTGAAGAGGATGGAAAAGGTATGAGGAAAAGGATGAGATTCAAGTATTCAGTGATAACTTTGTATCTACACTAATAAACCCAGAAGTTCAGGACATTACACACCATTACCAACTGAATGAGAACTTATCCAGGGGGGATTAGTTTCATGGTTTGGGACCTTGAAATAGCAGATTTGCTCTCTCAGCAATTTGGGATTTTATGAACTGATAATGTAATTCAGGTCAAGGGAATCTGTAGTGGGAATTCTTAATATATGACCTTATAAGAAGCCATTTGAGTGCCAGGGTTTTTCCCACATGTTCCCTCTTATGGATAGTTAGGGCTCACGTCTTGTTCACCACTGTGGCATGGGCACCTAGCACAGTGTTTGGACGAAAAAGAATTAGAACATAGTTTTCATTCC
>PVKY010011490.1:0-12007 GCA_004027775.1 Bradypus variegatus
CACTATACAGGTTTTAATGTATTGCAATGGCTAGAAGTAAATACCTGAAACTACCAAACACCAACCCAGCAGTCTGGACTCCTGAAGATAATTATATAATGATGTAGATTACAAGGGGTGATAGTGTGATTGTGAAAACCTTGTAGATCACACCCCCTTTATCTAGTGTATGGATGGATGAGTAGAAAGACAGGGATAAAAACTAAATGACAGATGGGATGGGATGGGGGGATTGTTTGGGTGTTCTTTTTTCATTTTTATTTTTGTTCTGATTCTTTCTGATGTAGGGAAAATGTTCAGAAATAAATTGTGGTGATGAACGCATAACTAGATGATCATACTGTGAATGGTTGACTGTATACCATGGATGATTGTATGTTATGTGCATGTGTTTGAATAAAACTGAATTAAAAAAATGTGGATTCTTAGGTTCCATTTTAAACTTAGTGAATCAGCATGTCTGAGGATGTGGCTTAAGAATCTGCATTTTGGAAGCTCTCCAGATCCTAAAATTTGAGAACCTTTAGGTTAGAGAAGTAGGTCTTAACCTGAGTTGCGCATCAGAATCAGCTGGGACAGCTTTTAAAAATCCAGTTGCCCAGACCACACCCCAGACCAATTAAACCAGATTTTCTGGGCTTTTAATCCATGTATTAGCATTTTTAAAGCTCTCCAGTGATTCCAACGTGCAGCCACGCTGCTCTAGGGGAAGGCGCAGCTAGGGTCAGGTCTGCAAGTTTCTGCTACCCTTCCCCACTTGAACATTTACTTCTAGTGCTAACCTTTAGGATTTCGGCTTTATTTTGATTAAGGAAGACACTATTTCCTTTTACAAGGGTTATAATGTTCTCATTTGGCATCCCTAGAATCCTGTCTGGTATATTACAGGGACTCATTTTCTGAAATAAATTCAACTGAATGAAACTGAATGAAATGAATAAATAGGTAGATGACTAAAGCTTTCATCAAATTAAAAAAATTCCACTGGACTCAACAAACCTATGTGGTACCTTGGCATACTGTTGGCTGTGAGAGGTACAGAAATGAACAAAATACAGCCTCTGTTCTTCAAGTGTTGGTGAACTGGTGGCAGGAGCAGCTACGGACTGTAGTGGATTGAAAACTGTGTCCCCCAAAAAGATACGTTCAAATCCTAACCCCTGGTATCTGTCAACATGACCTTAGTTGGAAATAGGGTCTTAGCAGATGTAATTTGTTAAACTAAAATGAGGTCACACTGGATTAGGGTGGGCCCTAAATCCAAAGACTAGTGTCCTTCTAAGGAGGAGGGACAATTGGAGACACACAACACATAGAGAAGAAGGCCGTGAAGATGGAGGCAGAGATTGGAGAGATGGAGCCACAAGCCAAGAAACACCAAGTATTGTCTGCAACTGCAAGAAGCTGGGAGAGAGGCATGGAACAGATTCCCCCTTGGAACCCCCAAAGGAACCAACCCTGTGACACGGTGAATTTCGGACTTCTAGCCTCCAAAACCGTGAAATAATAACTTTCTGTTGTTTGAAGCCACCCAGTTTGTGGTAATTTGTTATGGCAGCCTAGGAAACTAAAACATGGACAAAAATATTTTATAATCAAGCAGAAAATGATTAAGAGTACAAATGTAAAAGGGGACTAGAAGAAAGTAAATCTGAATGGCAGAACCTAGGAAGGCATCGCTGAAGACAGAGTTGCCAACAGGGGTCTTGAAGTGTTGTTGGCACTTGCCTGAGAAGAAATTCAGGGAACGGAGGGGGCGGTTCTACACAGAATAAGCACTGTCAGAAGAGCATTCCTCTAACGTTTGTGAAAGGTCGTAGGGCAGACAGGCTCCATTTTCTTTGATTTCTTTGTCACTGCTCTCATTTTTCAAGTTTATTAATTCTACTGCCTGGTGCCTCAGCTGATTTCTTTCAGGAAAAGTTTATCATTAGCATGTCTATGGGGAGCACCTGCTACCCTATCTATCTCTTAACTGATGGCCAGGGCAATGGGGTTGCCTGGGAGGGGAATATTAATTCCCGCCCCTCATTACTCATCCATTTTCTAATTGAGAAGGCCAGGTCTAAGTTGCAAATGGCTGCCCAGTGAAATTCAACCTTAACATTGAAAAATGGTAACAAAGACAGGCTTTTCAATTTTATATCATCTATGTAAATTTAATGTATTTAAATTTAATCAATCTTATTATTATGAATAATTCCAAAGATGCCAAACCATGGTGTCAAAGGACATTTAACCTTGTCTACCGACTATATATTGTAGGAGAAAACAAATTAGCATGTATATGACCCTAGACACTGAATGTACATTGCATATTATGAACCAGTATATTTGTCCTTTCTCTATTTAAGTGAACTGCTCACATTGATGTCATGTGACAGATGTTATTTGTAAAGCCCATGAGATGAACCACTCACTGTGGTTCATGATTTTTGTAGAGCAGAATAAGAGAAGGGTTTGTAAAACAAATTATCATTGAAATGAGCCCAACTTGGCTCCTCTGGTAATATAAGGCCCATCTACAGAAGGCATGAATCATACTCAAATCAAGGAACTGTCCAGAATTGTAGTGAGGGAAATGGTGTGACAATAGGGAAGAGAAATCGATGTTATAGATGAGTCTATAATTTTCAGGCATCTTTTCTTTTGTAGTACATTTAATTTACAGAACATCTGATTTCTTCATATCTACTTTCACCCAAAGCACATTTCTCTATTATCAGTTAATTTTTCTTCTGGAACAAAAAATAATGTTAAAATTTCACACAAATTTGTTATGCACTTAGTCCATTAAAGAAATTGATGTCTCTTGGCAGCATTCATTCTGTTGATGTTTTAAAACCTCCTGATTATGCAGCAAAATGGCATCCCTGGCCCCAAAGTCATATGCATAATTAAATTTTACAGAAGATCAAACAAAAAAAACTTTTTTTGAGGCACTCAGAGATTTTTCTTGACAGGTTGATGGAATTCTAATGGCCACTGAAAATAAAATAATCATTCTCACCAGCTGTGGGAGCATAGTATTACCACCCCCCACACACACACTATCCTGTCACTTCCAGTATATGTGTAATTCCTAGCTGTGAAGCTCTGGCATGCTTACTGCACTGTTAAAGTGTTGTGTTCAAGTGTTGCTTGGGGGTGGGGAGTGGGGCAGGCTACACAGAACAAAGGTACAACCCCAAATATTCGGAATGGATTGCATCAGAAGGGTGCGGTTGTTCCCTGATTGTCTGGACAATCACCCATGGACAAGGGAAGTTCTGCCAATTTTGGAAACATAAACTGAGTAGGACCACCCAAGAATGCTTGAAAATCTGTGGTCTTCCTTGATTGTCACTGACCATACATAGGTGAGGAGAGGGTGGTAAGCTACAGCCTGCCACAGGGAGGTAGAATGAAGTAAGAAGAGGAAGCGGCCAAGCCAGGGATCTGTAACGTTGGGCCAGACTTAGGGTTCTCAGGGAATGAAGATCAGGGAATGAAGTAAGGCCCTGTAAACAAGAAAGCTGTGTCAGAATCAGAAAACCACCTCTTGGCTTTGTTTTTTATGCCCCTTGCTTTCTTTTCTTTTTGATCCTGCCTTGATAACAATATAAAGACATTGTAAACAAAACAAAACAAACAAACAAACAAAAAACTCCACCGTCTCCTCATGACTATGAGCCAAAAATATATATCCTTGCTTGACCCAGAGCTTTAAAAGGAAGTGGTATACTCCTGGGGAATCAGTGTGGTCGTGATAGCAATAAACCAGGAGAGAGATGCCAAGTGGGAAGTGGAATTCAGGAAGATGGAGTAGGGACCAATTGATTAGCTGCCTTTACTTACTAGGAAATGCTTTCCAGGGTTAAAACCAGGGAGAGTATAGAAAGATTTTGTCTTAACAAAAGAGGATGTGTGTGTATATGCTAGTCTTTCCTCAGCATATGAGGGAGTGTTTGTCATTGTCACTCCAAATAACATCTGTATGACATGAGGCTGCATATAGGATTTTGGCAAAGGACACTAGCTCTGCAGTGCTTCCTGCCACACCCTTCTGCAAGAAGGAGGCAACTGGCCTTGACAATGATGGAGGACCTCATAAAACACATTTTGAACCTCTCTCTCGATTATACATCATGCTTATCTGCCTCCTCAGAGACCCCAAAGCCCAATGTTACAGATGTTCAGAGACAACTGTGACCCATAATTGATTTGGGTTAAAACATAAGAGTAGAATTGAACACTAAATATTCAGAAATACACCTTGGATGGAGGAAGAGTGAGAAAGCAAGCTAGAAGGGCTGGGGTTGCAGCAGAAGGAAAATTCTAAAAGACTGGGGAGAAAAAAGACATTTCATACTTGAAGACATTCATTTACAAGGGAACTGAATGTACTAAAGAAAGGGTTTTTGGTAGTAAGAGAATGAGAAAGACATCTGGAGAACATGAAAAGAAAAGAGATGCATCAACAGGGGAGAATGCTCAGCGGTATCTAAGAAGCAGAAAGTAGAATAAGAAGGCATTATGTAGAACGTCAAACGGAACCAAAACGTACTAAGCACCTACTACGTTCCAGGCACAAACTCTTCTCCTAAATCAACTTATTTAATCCCACAAAGTCCAGCACAGCGCCTGGCAAATAGTAGGTGCTCAAAAATGTTGAATATTTAATGTTAAATCAATAAATAAGTGAGTAATCCTTGGAGATATCTATTACCAATTGCATCTTACAGATACAAACCCGAGGCCCAGAAAGGTTAAGCAACTTGTCCAATGCATTACAGCTGGTAAGGGGCAGGACAAATCTGACCTCAAAGCCCTAGTGTTAGTAGTAGGAGGATGATCTGTCAGGGCCCTGCAGGAAATCTAGTAAAGGGTGTGGTGCTTGGGTGTTGTACAGTATCTGAGAGAGGAGGGAAGAATGAAGGGCCCAGTGAAGTGGGCTAAGAAGGACGGGGAGAAGTCACTGGGAAAGAACTCTTCTTCTGGGAAGATGGGGACCATGGGGGAAAGCACCAAGGGGGATGGGTAGCAGCTAAGTCAACAAGGCGCAGGAGCATCCAGGCTAATACGGCAGGTGAGTGGGGTGGGGCTAGAAGGAAGCGCAGCCTGTGAAGAAATTGGAAAAGGTTGGGCAAGCAGGGATCTAAGGCGAGGTAGGGATGGGGGAAAAAGGTGGCTTAAGTGGTAAAGCGAACGCAGCTTTCACACAGAAAGGGCAGAGGAGAAGCCTGCAATGGGAGGATATTTCGGGTGGGGATGGTGGGAGGTTGTGGTCTGAGAGCAGAGACTGCATGTGAGGCTTGCAACGGGGAGAATGAGCCCTGGAAAGTCGTTAGGAGCGGGTAAGAATGACCAGCCACGTTGCGTGTGCGGCGGCCCGCGTCTCACCTGTAGGAGCTGCTCGCCGCACTCGTCACCTCTTCGCGGATTTGCCTGTTGAGGGCATCCGCCGCCGCCCGCCCCTTGCCACCTTCGGAGCCCGCGGCCTGGACCGAAGTCTGGGCCGCGGGCAGTGGCGTCTGCTCGAGCCCCTGTCCTTCCGCGCGACGCACCATCCAGGCGGCCCCGGCCTTCCTGCGTGTGTCGCGCTCGTCCGCACCGGACGCCTTTCCGGCCGCAGGGACACCCGCTCCGCCAGGGGCCGCCTCCTGCTCCGAGGTCTCAGAGGCGGCCAGCACCGTCCCACTCTCTTGGCTCTGCGGGCGGCTCTGGGGGGCCCCGAGGATGGGTGTTCCCTGCCCCTCGGCGCGACGCACCACCCAGGTGGGCCCGGCCTTCTTGCGTATGTCGCGTTCGTCCGCCCCCGACTCCTTTCCGGCTGCAGGAACACCTGCTCCCCTAGGGGTCCCCTCCTGCTCCGAGGCCTCAGCGGCGGCCTGCACCGGCCAGCTCTCTTGGCTCAGAGGGCGGCGCTTGGGAGCCCCGATAATGGGTGCCGGGGCCTGGGAGGACGGGGGGATCTGCGCGGGCTTGGGGATCCACGGGTGGTCCCCGCGGCGCGGCAGCGGCCAGGCGCGGAAGTCCTTCTGGTACTGGGTCTCGCGCTCGAAGGGCGCGTCAGATGGCTGGTACTCGCTGCGCGGCCGGCAGCTCGGCTCGGGCCGCTGCACCTTCCAGGCGCGATAGTCCTGCCGCATCACCGAGTCCGCAGGGCCCACGCCAGAGCCCGGGACCGAGCTGGAGCCGCTCCGGCCTGGGGCCACTGAGGCCCGGCGTTCGCTACTAGGCCCGGGAGCCGGCCCTGTTGCCCGGGCAACTGCATCCAACTCGCCCTGCGCCGGCTGCGTCTCTATGGCTCCCGCGTGCGCCGAGGGGGGCGCGTACGCCGGCTGGGCCGGCTGCTGTTGCGACTGTGGCGGCTGCGGCGGGGCGCCCGGGTGCTCGGTGGCCTCCGAATACTTGGTGAAAACAAGCGGCACGGCGATGTCCGCCTTGTCCAGCTGATTCCAGAAGCGGGCGATGCAGCAGGCCCTAGTGATGCACGGCCACGCCATGATGCTGGCTGCCAAGCTGCCTCTCCCTCCTTTTTTCTGTCGTTCTAAAGCAAGTCTCTAATCTTCCTTCAGCCCCTTAGCTCCCGACCATCAAATCTGGTCTACACTGTTTTTTCCCGTGGTCAGCCTGAGCTACCTTGCTTTCCTCCCTCGGAGCGGACCTGGGGAGACAGCTCAACCCCCAAGGTTGGGCCGGCAAAGCTATTGCTGAGAGTCTGTAAAATCCCTCAATTACCTGCTGCAAGCACCTCCAGGAGCCCCTTGCAAAGGTCTCGGGAGCGCAGTCTGCCGCGGGAGCTGAAGGGCAGGAGACACCGCGTTCCCGAGAACCCGGCTAGGGCGTCTAGGACGCGCCCCTCCCTGCGGCTGCGGCGGAGCGCAGACCCCGGCAGAGCGAGGCGACGCGAGGCGAAGTGGCTGCGGGCCTAAGCCATGGCGCAGAGGAGGGGTCGGACGGTGTGGCCGTAAACCCTGCGGAACGGACTCTGTTCTCCTTTCCGCCGGTGTCCGGGAGCAGTCGGCCGCCTAGCAGGGCTCAGACGCGGTCACCTCCAGTGGAGACCCAGCATTGCTGCCGCCGCTGCTGCTGCCGCCGCCGCCGCCTCTGCTGCAGGGAAGCGGCCCCACCCTTTTCTGCCGCTTAGCGGGACAAAAAAAAAAAAAAAAAAAAAAAATCCAGAAAAGATGCTGAGAGAATGCGCGCTGCAGGAAGAAGAAAAAAAATCACCTGCTGTAGTAGGCGCTAGCTGCTGAGAGCTGCTCCTCTCTCTTTCCACTCCTCGCTCCGCCCCTAAGAGCTCCTCCTTCCTCCGCTCCTAGGCAACAGCAGGATCTGAGGCCTTAGTGGGTTCAAATCCCAGGCTGGTTTAGGTTTGCTGTTCTTGCGCTTCTCCTCCGGGAGCTTCAGGCTCCTCTTTTGTAAAATAGGGCCAATCGTTAGGGGGATTAAATGCACGAATATGGAGGAAACCCCTAGTGAAATGCCTGTCCCAAAATAGATTTTTTTTAAAGGGAACTGCTATAATTGGCCAAAGTCATAGGCCTGCATTTGAACCCAGTTTGGCTGGTTCCTGATACAAGCACTTCACAGTTCTATGCACAGGTGCTGCTTGGAATGTGTGGTGTCCTTGATGCATCTTTTCTAGGGAAATCTTGGGGGAAGGAGCGTCTTAGGCCATTCCAAGATCCACTTCCATTCAGCCCAGGGACCACCATGGGGAAGAGGTGGTGAAAACAAGATTCTTGAAAGGAACCCAAGCTGGAGGTTGGGGTGGGTGGGAAACAGGGGGAGAGTGCCCTGAGACAGTTTCAGGCCTGGCCTGCAGGTGCTCCCTGCTATTCCTGCCTCTTGGCTTTGCTCTCCCTCTGCCTGGGAGGCTGAATACAGTTTGGAGTCAAACAGACTTGGTGTCTCCTCTGGCTGTGGCACTTATTATCTGTGTCACTTGGGCAAATTGGGTCATCCCCAGGTCCCAGTCCCTCATCTGTAAAATGGAGGAAATAATAGCTACCCCAAAGTGGTTTGAGGAGGAAAGCAGAAGTTTTTGAGTCAAAGAAAATCCACAGGGATTCAAATCCTGGCTTTTGTGCTCACTCCTTAGCTATAGCTAATGAGCCATGAGCAAATCACCACAACTTCCTGAACTTTAGTTTCCAATTCTCAACTTGCAAGATTTTTCTGAAAATTAAAATGAGGTGATTCATGCAAAGTGCTTAGCACAATATTTGGCACGTAGTAATGGTTCAACAAAGGATTATTCCAAGGACCCAACCAGGGGACCCATAGGTGGAGTTTCCTAAGCAGGCCACATAGACACCTTTTCTAGGAAGCCATCCTGCTTCTCTAAGTACCTCTTAGCCTCACCTTGACGACCCTCCATTTAAGGCTCCTGCACTGTCTTCTACCTTTTACCCCCAGCTACATCCACTGGGCTTTGGCTCTGTTTCTCTCCATCAAAGGCAGAGTTTTCAGCATTAATTAAGCTGGGAGTGTTGTTGTTTCTGGGGAAGAAAGTCATTTATGTATTTCAATTGGAAATTAATTAGAAAACATAGCTTTTTTTTTCAGCCCTGGCATCAAACAGGATCAGAAGACAGCTTTCAGTCAATTAGCTGCTGAACCTCCTCTGACTTCGGTCTTTGCATCTTGGTAATTTGATTTGAGTTCCATAAATAAAATAATGTCTGGCTCTGTGTTTCAGTTGTTAGGAGATACATTTATATAAACTATATAATTTGTGATCTGACCCCCAGTCTTGCAGAACTCCCTGGGCTTTGGCTAATGTCTTTTCAATAATGATTTCCAAAGATAAAATGAGACTAGAAATTGGAGGGGGGGTGTCTATACTGAGAATCAATGAGGCTGCACTCTTTGTTCCAGTTTGCTAATGCTGCCATTATGCAAAATATCAGAAATGAATTGGCTTTTATAAAGGGGGGTTTATTTGGTTACAAAGTTATAGTCCTAGGGCCATAAAAGTGTCCAAACTAAGGCATCAACAATAGGGTAGCTTCACTATAAGAACAGCTGATGGCATCCAGAAAACCTCTGTTAGCTGGAAGGCACGTGGCTGGCATCTGCTTTCTCTTGCTCCTGGGTTCTGGTTTCAAAATGCCTTTATCCAAAATGTTTCTGGGTTTGTCTCTGTTAGCTTCTCCAGAGCAAACACTGGGCTAGCATATCCAAACGTCTCTAAGCATCTCTAAGCATTAGCTCCCAAGCATCTGTCCAAAAGTCCTCAACTGCAGCAAGAGCTCCTTCTGTCTGTGCACTCTTATAGGACTCCAGTGATTTAATTAAGACCCACACTGAATGGGCAGGGTAACACCTCCATGGAAATAATATAACCAAAGGTATTGTATTACCTACAGTTGGGTGAATCACATCTCCATGGAAACAATCAAAAGTTTCCACCCAACAAGTTTGGGTTAAAAGATCATGGCTCTTTTGGGGGCACATAATATATCCAAACTGGCACATTCTTCTTTTCACTTAGCAAGTCTAGTCTCCTGATGCCCCTTATGTGCCTTAGGTACTGCAGGACACAGATGGATTCTAGCTCTGGAGGAACTCTCAACTGGAGGAGTGGTATGGGAGGACTGGGAGACAGTCACATAAATAATTTCCAAGCAGTATGGTCAGCATGACAGGTTAACATTGCATACTGAATGGATGAGTAATTTCCTTGAGAAGTCATGGAAAGCTTCATGGAAGAGGTGACATTAAATGTGGCCCTAAGAGATGAGGAGATGTTCCCCTGGCAAGAGAGGGTAAAAGGGAGAGTCTTCATCATCAGCATCACCTTTCACATTTGTTCATTTGAGATTTTTAAGCACATTGTATAGTCTCCTTGGACCATCCAGTGGCTCTATGAGAAAGACAAGTCTAAGGTCAGCTGTTGTGTGGCTTGCTCAGCATCCATTCTGGTGATAACAACACCTCACTATGTTACATTTGGGGACCACCACTTTCCTACTTTTAGTCCATATGGGTTGGGGGGTGTTGTTGATCCCACCCCACCCACCAAGAGGTAACTGTTACTGGTACCTGGTTTACCAGGATACTGCATCCCACTAGCCAGAGCAGCTAGGTTAGGGATGGGCATGTGATCCACGTTGGCTCAATTAGAAGAAATCTCAGACTTTTGCTGGAACCATCTATAAAGAGCCATTTTCTTTTTTACTGGCATTGCTAAACTCAGAGACCATAAGTTATTGTTGTTAGTGACCATCTTTCCCATCAGTGGGAGGGAATGGCCTGAGGATGAAACAAACAGAAGGAAAAGCAAGAGGGCACAGAATCCGGATGGTGTCTGTGGAAGATGGCAATTTGTTTCCCAATATCCATTCTCCCCTTCTTCCTTTTAGTAACAGAAGCTCCCCAGTTTTAGCTGGGCTCTTGGTCACTCAGCCAGAGACTACATTTCCCAATCTCCCTTGCAGCAAAGAGTAAACCTATGCACTTCCAGGTCAATTCCTTAAAGGAAGTTGCTTCATCTTTCTGTCTTCCCACAGGGAAGAATGTGGACATGGTAGAGTTGAGCTTTCATCTGGGTGGTTAAGATGTAGTAACAGAGTAACAGAACTAGAAAGAAGAAACCTATTTTGGATGCCCCCAAGGGACAAAGCTCTCTATCAGCGTTGGACCACCTACTTCTGGAATGTTGTGAGTGAAAGAAACATTTTTCTCTCTTGTTTGAGCCATTGCTTTGGGGGGCGGGGGCGGGGAATCTCTGTTTCAGCATGTTGGTTATTTGAATATGTGATTCGGGCCATGCCTCAATTAATTTGAGTAGTATAAGAACAGGGTGGAACTAAAATAATGGAAAAGAATATCATATAAGATAGGAGGGAGTGATCAACATTAAAGCATTCTAAAGTCCTTATATTGTTTGTGAGGAGAGTATAGAGATAGTGATTAACTTTAGACTTTATTAACCTAAGCATGCACATAGAAAAGGAAATATAGAAAATCTCAGTAAGGCCAGAAAGGGACAGAAATAAGCAAAGAAAAAGCATACAAATAGTAAATACAAAATAAGATGGTAGAAATATTTCCAATTATAATAGGGATTGGGGTACACATCAATGATCACATTTTTCAGTTGAAAGTCAGAGAATCTTGGTTTGGAAAAAAAGACAAACTAAAACAAAATGCAACTACACATATTTTTCAAGAGGCATATTTAAAACACAATGATAGGGAGAACCTAAGATGGCGGCCAGGCGAGACAGGGCAAAAAAACACCTCCGTGAAAAATACTAGATAAAAACCAGAAAGTGACCCAGAACACCACTGCCAGTGATGCACCAGCCAGACAAGGTCTGCTAAATCCACAGGGAATGTGCATTTGGTGAAACCAGGAGCCTGCATTGTGAAACGAGTGAGTGAGTCGGCTGAAAGTCCCTCAGCCATGCTGAGTTGTGGGGAAATGGTGGGCTGGCATTTGGTGACAGACTAGTTCTTTAAAAAAAAAGTCCGGGAGTGGCTGCAGATATGACGGGGAGAGCTGCACAGTGAAGCACAGCGGGAGCAGGCTGGGCTAACGCCTCGGTGTCTGGCATGGAGGATACCCTTTCCCACCCCCGCTGCTGATTGTCTCGAGACAAGAGGAGCAGAGGGGAGCCAAAAGGAGAAAAAAAACCACGTTCCTTGCACTCATCTCCCCAGCAGGTGGGGGATGCTCCTGCCTGGAGCCAGACCCACAGCCCAGAGCCACGCCAAGAAACCCAGTGTGACGGGAACTCTTTCCCGCAGCACTATACACAAGCCACAATATCAGCCATAGCCAGTGGCCTTTAATACACCCATGGTTGATTGTCATGGCACTGGGAGGGTGGAGCTGTGCGAAAAGGGAGAAGTTAACGCGTCCCATTCAACCATCTTTGAAGCGGACTGGGAGCACCCCTGCACAGCCCAGCAACCCAGGGTTTCCATGGCGGGCCGGTGCGCACTAGTAACGTGGCACGGCCCTCCCTCAGCAGAGGTCCTGGAAGAGCACAGCTGGGAAGGGGGAACC
>PVKY010011491.1:0-12020 GCA_004027775.1 Bradypus variegatus
CAGAAATAGATGATTCAGGAAACACAGTCAAAAAGTTCAGTGCATTGCCCAGAAAATGGGGGAAAGCACAAGTCTCAGAGTCCAGGGGACCCGGGGCTCACCCAGCCTGGCCACGAAGTCACCATAAAAATAACCACAAGAAGAGCAATAGTCTCCCTCCCGTGTAAAATCTCTTCCTCCCCTTGTCGTCCACAACGGCTCCATCCGACAAATGGGGAGTCCGGGGCTCAGGACGGGGAGACTCTGCTCAAGGCCACAGAGGAAGCAAGCGGCAGGGCCTGGCTGTGCTCCTCGGGCTGCGAGCCCACCCTGGTGGCACTTTCCTCCCTGCTGGGTCCCAGCACCCGCCCCCCACAGCGGGCTCCCCCCTCCTCGGCTGCTCTGAAGCCCTGCCGGCCCCAGGGTCTGGGGACACCCGCTGGGGACACTGGCTGCCTTTCCTGCCAGAGCTCAGGCGGGTACCGACCGGCCCCTTTTATCCTCCAGGTCTTGGCTCATTCCAGAAATACCTCCGACCCAGGCCGGCTTGGGGTCCGTATTTGGGTGTGAGCAAGTGCATGCACGGGATGCACCTGTGCTTGGGGGTGGGAGGGGCTGCGCACGGCTGTGTGCGGGTCCCTGTGTCCGTGTGTATTTGCACAAGCAGGGGTGATGTGTTGCCCGTGGATAAGCGTGTGTGTGGAAATGTCCCTGCGCTGTGTGTGTAACGTCCCTGCGATGTCCCGGAGGCACACCTGCACGTAGCTGTTTCTGTGGTGTCTGACTGTGTGAGCGTGAGTGTGAGCGTGAGCGTGAGTGTGCTCCTCTGCCGATTTTGCTGATAGGGCTTTGCCATGAGCACCGAGCACTCAGCTGACACAAGCAAAGCGCTGAGAGGCAGTCAGGACGGAGCTTTCCTTGCACACTCAGGATCAGAAGTGCGGTGTCCACTCGTGTCCTGCTGTCCAATCGGCAGACGTGTCCCAGCCCAGAGGCTGCCCTCTGGGGGGGGGCAGGTCCAGAGGGAGCCAAGGGCACCCACAGAAAGGGGCCCTTCTGTCCTCTGAGGGTCCATGTCCAAGGCCTGGGACTGCTCTGAGAAGTCGGAAGAAGCAAGGTGTCTGTGGAAGGTGGAGGATGAGAGGTTAGGGGCAGGGCAGGGAGGCTGGATCCCAGGTGGGCTGAAGCTGGAAAGGACGAGCGGCTGTGGCCGCTGGGAGACACCTGCAGTCAGGGCACAAACAGGTGTGTTTGTGTGCGTGTGTGTGCACCTGGGTGTGCTCGCCTGCAGAGCCCACACACTTCCAAGCTTTCCTCATTCCATGTCCAGGCACCAAGCAGGGTAAATAGGTGCCTTTGGCTGGGTGGGGGTCACCGGCCCCGCCCAGGAGACGCAGCCCCCACCGTGTCACAGGCTCCCGGACATCTTGCTGTCCCTTTCTTAGGAGACCAGGGTGAGCCTGGGGGACTGTCAGAAACCACACAACTCTCAGGTCAGCCAGCTCCTGTTCCAGGCCGTTTAAACGGTTTTATCTGCAGGTTTGCCTTGAACAGAATCCTTTCAAATGGTGTAAACCTGAAGATAAACCCAGCCTTTCAGATTAGTTTAAACCCAACTGCCACACCAGGAAAGGAAAATAAGCAGAATTCCTGTGCGTTTGAGAAAACCTCTCCGAATAATCCCTTGAGCCCCCTCCAGGGCTCTGGGCTCCTAATGGAAGCTTTGATGACAGCAGATAAAGGCCAAAGGTACTTTTATTCTCTCAGAAACTGCTCCAAATAAACAGCCTTGATGATTAAAGCAATAGAAATCCCTGGAAGACTGATGGCCTGGAAAACGCTGCTGAGTGAATGAATAACTTCCCCCCTTTATTTCCAAGAGCTAATATTTGTCCACATTTGCTGCCTTTTAGAAAAAAAAAAAGTGCAACCTTTTTTTTGTGCCAAGTGTTGGCCAGAAACAGAGAGTCACCGTCCAGGTACTGAACTTTAACCCAGGCTGCATTTGTGGGCGACTGAGGCTGCTGTCAGCCTGCACCCACTCACCACGCTCTGGCTCCGGGCACGACGCGGACATGTGACGCCTGCACGTGGACTTGTAGGGCGGGACCTGGCAACGGAGCTCTTTGTGACGACCTTAAAATGCCCCATCTCACTGCCTGCTGCCCTGAGGTCTCCAGGAATGAGACCCAGAACATTTTTCAGTGGCCAGTTCATTCTCTGTCTATATAACATCTGCCACTGAACACTACGCAGCAGCTTTGCTAGGCAATGGGGGCCACTCTGCCGGGCCGGCCGTGAGATTGGGGTTCCCGGCCACGCAGCCAGCACTGTGCTGAGGTCTCCATGGAGGATGGCAGCTTTCACGGCTGGACCTGGGTGACAAGCGCATGTGACCAACCCGGCACCAGGTCATCAGGGGCTCTGCCTGGAATCCGGCTTCCCGCAGCTCTGCGTGGAACTTGACGAGGAGTGGCACATTGCTATGGTTCCAAAGGACGGAGGGAGCGTCCCCACCAGACACACCACACTCACGGTCCCCTTGCAGTCCACTCTTGCTTGGCAACGAGCAACTTCCCGCCTTCACAAACAAGCACTTCCCACCGAAGATTCTGACTCTTGGGTCTCGGGGTTTCTGTTCACCTCAAGAGCAGTCATCTTCTCAGTGACCTCAGCTACTCATGGTCCTTCAGCTCCCCAGAACCCGCAGGCGTGGCCAAAGTCCTCAAGTGCCAAAACTTCTCCATCTCCAATGGAAGGCTGCAGAGCCTAGAGCTGAACCTTGCACACACATACACACATACACACGTACACATGTACACATGTACACACGTACACAGGTACACAGGTGCACTTGCCTTTCTTTCCACCCCAATTAAACCACCCAATCCAACAGCATCACCTTGGGACTCACCACTACCCAGACCTGCTCGAGCCTGAACCCCTGAATGCAGACCTGTCAGTCCCGGACCACAGCTGTCTCCCAGATCCTCCCGGCTTTCTCTCAGTTCACCCCGTTACTCCAGTCCACTTATCTCTTAGCCCCCTCACTCCCTCCACCCCACCCACCAGCTTATTCTGACTCCAGTTATTCTTTCTTCAAACTCATCTGGAAACACTAGATCCCTGGATCAATCCAACCATCTGTCTGCTCTGCACCTACACCCAGATGCGGCTCATCGGCACAGAAAGTAACAGCCAAGCAGATGGCCATCGTAAGAACTGATGGTCCCTGCCTCATCGGGCCTCTGGCTCTGCCCACACTCCTTCCTCGTCTTCTGCTCCTCCTGACTGATGCCTCCAGAGCCCTTATTTGAAACCCTCCACTCTCCTAGACCTCCCACTGCACAGGCTTGCCCCAATTCTTAGCAAACGTCCCTTGTGTTGTCACGTACAGATTAGAAACCACCAGAGAGAATGCTACAATGTCTTGCCAAAATGCCCACAAGCTTCCCTACTGCTCTTTCCTCCATCCTTCCTCTGGTCCTCTCAGAAGAGGAGCAAGTTCTCCGTGAAGGCCAGGCCTTCCAGCCTCGGTGCCTCTGTGCACTTGCTTCTGCTGGCGTCGCCAGGAACGTCTTTGTTGTGAAGCCACAGGATGTGTTTCTGTCACTGTCTTCTTCCTTGACTGCTGCAGGATTCAAAACTAGTGAAGCCCTCACTTCTCTCGGGCTCTGCCTTCCCACACTCTCAGCTTTCCTCCTGCCTTCCCCTTGCTTGGATGGCACGGATTTGGGGGATTCTTGTCTTTTTCAGTAGACTCCTTTGGATTGCTATCATCCACTCTGGGATTTTGTTGACCAATTTATGCTGAGAGCTCTAAATGTGTATTTCTAACTCTGGAGTTTCTTCTGAGCCCAGATGCCTTGAGGCACACAGGCCTGCAGGCCCAGAGGCCTCTCTGTGTGGCTCCCCACAGGCACCACATCCTATAGGGTCAGAACTGAGCTCATAAAGCCCCATTCTATGCCTGGTTCTCCTCCTGTGCTGCTTCTCTCCAAGAATGATCCCATCATCTTCCTGGCTTCCTAATCCAGAATCCTGGGCATAATCATTGACCCCTTCCTTTCTCACTCTCATCAGAGTCAGCCTAGCACCTCTTTGCTGACTGCCAGTTTCCCCTTCTGTTCTCTGACTGTGTCCTTGAGGACAAGGACACATCTGAGTCATCTGGGCACCTTAGTGCCCAGCTTGGGGACCTACTAGGCACTGAATAAATGTTGAATTAACAAGTGACCGACTGCATGAGGCAAAGTTCACCATCTGGCTACAGATGACTGAGGCTTAGGAAAATGGAATGCATTGACCAGAATCAAACCATTTGCAAGAGGAGGCCAGATTTGAACTTAGAGCTGTGTAAATCCAGAATCCAAACACTTCTATTTTTGACCCAAGTCAGGTTTAGGAATGTGGCATTCTCACGTGCCAACAATTCAGCCCACATTTATGGAAGGTTAAAAGCTAAGTCTATAAGAAATCTGCATTGTGAACTGAACTTGGAAACACAATTTCCCTTTAGTCTCTCAGGCTTGTTTTAAATTCCACTTTGTCTCTGTCATGATTTCTGCCAGATACAGTCCAAGACCCTGCATCATTGTGGAAGTTTCCTTAATTGCCTCTGCCCAACCCCGGCCGAGGCCCCCTGCAGCCCCCTCCCCTTCATTCTTTCCCTTCTCTCCAAATGGCCACGTGCCACCTGGCAGTCGTGGCCAAGGCCCTGAATTGCCGACTGTGCGCCATCTCCAACAGAAGGCAGCAGTGCCTGGAGCTGCCCCTTAATCACACTCACGCACACTCACACACTCACGTCCACGCACACTCACACACACACTCCAGCCTAGGCTGCTGTGCCCCCGGCCTTATTGCAGAGGAAGGGGGCTGGGTGGGTTCTCAGGGGCCTGAGAGCTTCTGAGCGTCTCCTGGGTGCCAGGTCTTGCATGAAAGGGGGAGACATCTAGGTGACTGGGGGAGGTCTGAGTTGGAGGAATTTACTGGCCTAGAGAGGAAAGTAAAAGCATGAGAATTAGCGTTCACCTAGGGAGAGCACGTAGGGCCAGATGAGAGAAGGGCCAAGGGCAGTCTCCAGGGGAGCATCCACCTTTGGAAGGGAGAAGTCAGAGAGGCCTGGAGGTGGGGAGAGGTGCGAGGGGAAGGGGAAGGAGTGGCAGAGGGTGAGGAACACAGGGCGATACGATATGATGCCGTGGAACCCAAGAGCTGCCTCAAAGAGAAGGCTGGTTGATGGTTTCACATACAACTTGCAGGTCCTAGAATGCTGCTAACAACAGCAATAATAATAACAAGGAGGAGAGGAGGATGAAGAGGAGGGAACCATTTATTACATGCTTACGAGGTGCAAGGCACTGCCCAAGCAGTCCCCGTGCACTTGCTCCCCAATCCTTAAACAACCTTAGAGATAATCTATTTCACAGATGAGGGACTGAAAACTTTCCACTGGATTTGGCCATGAGTACATCACTGGTAATCTCAGCTAAAGGAACTTTACTAGAGGAGGAAGTGGGATGGGAAGCCAGGCTGCCGTGGGCTGAGTAAGAAATGGGAGGTGGAAATGTAGGAAAGGGCTCTCTTCCGAGAAGTTGGATGAAAGGGAAAGAAGAGAGATCAAACAATGGCTCTAGGGAAATACAGTATCAATGGAGATTAGCTTTCAGTTTGGAAGAGGCTTTGGCGTATTTGTAATTTGAGAAGAGAACAGCAATAGCAAGGGGACTGAAGTCTCAGGAAGGGAGGCTTTGAGGGAAACTAGCAGACCCAATATGGCAGGCAAACTGAAGAGAAAGGCCGAAGCGGGGAGGGGACAGGGTGAGATGTTCTCAAGCAGGAAAAGTGGGACCTCACCCCGAAGACTAGAGAAAAGGAAGTAGAGATGGGGCTGAATATACATTGGTTTGTGGCTGGCGATGGGAAGTTGAGGGATATCATGGGCTATGATGGCAATTTTCTTAGTGAAGAAAGAGCACGAAGTTTTTTGAAAGTGAAAGTCTGGACTGAGATAAGGAGCTTGAAGAGAGATGTGGCTGTTGAGCTACCCCTCAAGGTATGGGAGAAGCAGCAGGCCCAAACATTAAGTGCTTGGCAGGTGGCCCCGAGGGCCTAGTGATAGCAGAGCCGTGAATGTGTGTGACATTCAACTCCTTAATTTTATTTTGTACTACTTCAACTATCCAGAGGGGGGTGGATGCCGTGATCCCAAGCTGAAATGCTTCCAAATGCCTTTAGTGGAAGGATTAGATGAGATCGCCTCGGTTGAAAGCCAGCACAGCATTTGGCACATATTATGTGCTCAATGAACACTCATTTCCTCCCTTGATAGTTTTCTCGGCAGTAAAGTGAGGATGTTGTATTGGATGAAACCTAGCCCTGACCTCTTGGGTTCATGTGACCACTTCAGAGAAGTCTAAATTGAGTGTTTCTCAAAGAGTGTCCATATGGAACAATCTGGAGAGTTCCTCAGAAGTTCAGATTTTGGGGGTTGGGGGTCCCCTACCTCCTGAGTGGGAATCCTTGAGGGGAGGGCCAGAGAAACAGCATTTGATCTGCTCCACAAGGCAGTGCCATGCAGAGCTGGCATGGAGAGCCCTGCTCCCAGGGCACGTGCCCTGCCCCTGCCTGGCACACGCATGGGTGGGTGCTGCAGCCGGGATCACGGATGAGCTCAGGACAAGAAGCACGGAAACGCGCGTGCCCCTATTGATGGGCAATGTTGACTTCTGCATACATGACTCTCCTGGATGGGATTTAATGGTAGCTTTTCTGGAACTTTCCTCTTGCAACTTTGAGCCAGGCTGCTTGATTTCCAGCCCTCTGCTTGAAGGTGGGCATTTATCTATGTGTCTCAGGTCCAGCTGGCTTTTAGGAGTTCTGTGTGCAGACGACAGGTCTTACCACACATCTACCCTTCACAGCGCCTGGCTGTAAAGGGGAAAGGGTCCTGACAAACGGATCCACAAATGCTTCACTGTTCATTATATCTGCATACTCCTTTCAAGCTCACAGAATAGGCACATTACTTTCATCATCCCACAATTCTGTGACTTTTATAAAAAATTCTAATTTCCACTCAGAATTCCACTCACTGAAGCCCAAAGTGGTCAAGCAGCTTGCACATTGTCAAAACACAAGACAGTGACAGAGCTACAGTCCACAGCACGGTTTTCCACCTTCAGGTCTAGAGCTCTTCTCAGAGCACAAAAAAAGAAAAGAAAAGAAAACATTAAATCGAAATCAAATCAGTACCTGATTCCCTTCCTCCTGTCCCCAAACTGTACCTCCCCTCCCGTTCTCTCCCGCCTTCCGGGCCACACCTCACCAGCTCCAACCACATTCCCAATCTCCTTGCCAAAATGGTGTCAGCCTCTAGCCCTGGAAATATTCCACAGAAGCTGCACTCCGGGTGGGCTTTCTGAGGGGCCCTTTGTGATCAGATGCCGGGCCCCGCCACCCTCCGGGGCAGCGCCCGGGAACATGGCACCTGTCTCTGCAGTCTCAGGCAGCTGAGGAGAGCAGCGGGAGCAAGCGGGACAAGGGGAGGCAGGCAGGAGCCCCTGGCCAGGGCGGGGGGAGCCTCCCGGAGCCGGGCACCCTGGTGCCAAAGTGCTTTCTCACCCCAGCAGCTGATTAGAAGGTGTTGGGCTATTTAAATGGTTGCTAACTTCATGACTAAAGTGTCAAACCTAATTTTTAGAAACTTCAGAAAATATATTTGCAAAGCTCTTTAAATGGAAACTTTTCTTCTGCCAAGTTCCACCATAGCACACATTTTTACAGCCCTTATAATTCCTTGAAAAACTCCATGTATAATAGAAGTGCTGACAGCTGCCGGACCCTAGCAGCCAGCCCAACGGCTCAGCTGTATTTATTTTTCATTACACTTGACTCTAATTGGTGCCAGTTTAACTGTGACTCATACCAGCAAGAACCTTTTAACTCAAACTTCAGCCCAGGGAAACTGGATTTTTCCCCCATATCTGGGCTCTTAATATTTGTGACTGCCCATATTTCTTTCCTTCAGATTACCTTTGTGTTTCATAAGAGGCAGTCAGACTCATTACAAAAAGCACAGGATTTGAAGGAGGGTGAGTTAAATTTCAATCCACGTCCTTCCATCAAGTGACCTCTGGAATGTCAGCTAACCCCTGAGAACTTCGGGTTCCTCATCTGAGCCCCCCTCAGCATGGTGGTGAGGGTGGGGAGAAGGCAGAGGGGGCATCTGCTGGGGTGCTCAGCGCGTGTGAGGAGCTGAACGCTTGATTTGGTTTTCTGTGCACGGTGCATTCACTGATATTGCACCAAGAGATCGTGGGGAAAGAACCCCTGTCCGGATGGTCCACGTGGTGTTCTCCACTACCTCCCTCGCACACACGGGGAGCCCCTTTGTGACCCCGCGGCCTGCCCTGCTGCAATTAAACAGCTGGCGTCGGGGCCAGGACCAAACCAAGGTCTCTGGGTCTCCCCACTGCTCCGAGATGCTCTTGGGGTGGCATTCCTCGAAGGACTCTGAGCGGCCTCCTTAGCGATGCTGACAGGGCCGATCCAGCTCTCCTCTCCTGGGCCCTGAGATGCAGGACAGGGGCAAAGGCGGCTGAGAATATACCAGGGATCCTGGCGAATCCCGAGGAAATTCCCTCGGGCCAGAGGAGCACACAGCCCAGGCACTGAGCACCTGAGGTGTCGGCCTCAAAGAGGCACGTCGGTGAGAAGAGGTTCTGCTTGTCTAGAGAAAACCTTCTGGAACTTGGAGCAGAGGCCCCTCCACTGTAGCAAAGACCCCAGGAGAACCCAAAACGGACTTACTCCATAAACGCAATGAGATTTACACTGCAGGGCATGGGAAGGGAGAAGAAAGCGCTTCCCCATTTATTGACTGCCATGCACAGAGCTCTGCACGGGTGATGCTGGCAGAGCCTCACAGTGCCCTGCGAGCTGCTGCGATTATCCTCATTTTGCACCAAAGATCCTCATTTTGCACCAAGGATGTGAGACTCAGGGAGGGAAAGCACCTTGCTGAGGCTCCCCTGGGGCTGAAGGGGCCGCCTTTGAACCTAGGGAACTGGGGATGAGTAATCACTCAGGAATGAATCCCCGAGTCAAAAGAAAGAAAGAACCTATGCTAAATCATATTTCGTCACAACAAATAAAAAACACATTATAAAGGCAAAACGAGAGATTCTAAAATAAAACCGAGAATCACACAGAATGCCCCCCTTGCCAATCACCTCTTCATTTGTCCGCGCTCTCTTCAGGCCAGGCAGAGGCCGCTTGTAATGACCGGGTGAGGGTGGCTTCAGGGAGGATTTACTAGGCACCCACTGCAGGGAGCAGCTACCGGACCCACACGGCCACGGCCCTGTTCGTTCACGTGCACCGCGATGCGATGGGTGCGGCCACTCGCGCGGCCACGGGGCTTTCAGAGTAAGGCGACCATAACGGGCTCGTCTTGCAGCAGGTGTGCGAGCTCCGAGCGGGAGGAGGGCAGGCCCCTGAGGAGGCCCTGCAGGGCCCAGGAGCCTGAGCCGGCCACCCAGCTGGCGTCTCGGTCCGAGAGCCCCTCGGGACGGCACAGGAAGGGAGACACCCCGGAGTGATGGCGCGTCTCCTCCAAGGTCAGCCCCACGCTGTGAGCGCCCGTGGCTTTCTTTATACTAGTCCCGCTTTTCTGATTATCATGCAATGTATCCTCATTACTGAAAACTGAACGTTTATCAAAGTATTTGTATAGCAGTTAAATCACCCAGAGTAACACCAACCAGAGAACAGGTACTATTTTACATTAGTTCCTTCCAGCCTTTTCAAATGCCTATTTTTACATAATTGAGATTATAGTGTATATATACAGTTTAAAAACCTCAATTTTACAATTAACTTTATAAAGTTAGAATTTTCAAATGCAATTAAAATTATTTCAAAAGCATAATTTTGAAAGGGTGTGTAGAATGTTGGTACTATGGAAGTACTGTAATTTAGTGAACTCTTCATCTATGCTAGACATTTAGGTTGTTTCAAAATTCTTACTTTTAAAATTAATACTGGCTTCCAGTCAAGATGGGACTGGGAGTTCCCGAAGAAACTATTTTAACCCACCCTTGCTCACCAGATGCATATGTTAGTAGATAAATGATTTTAAAATATACTAAAGATCAGCAGGCTTAAAAACAATGCTCTCAACTCCAAGAGCCATAAATAGTGAAAATTTATCACTGGGGAGCTGAAATGCAATCTCTCAGGGCTCCCAGGACACGCAGCAGCGGAAGCAGCCAAGAGTTTAACATCTTCAGGGGAACTGTGGAAAACCAGAACAAGCATGACTGCAACGTGTGGTTGCGCTAGTTATGCGCTGTCCCATCTCCTAGACATCCATTCACAGTATAGTATAAGCGAATAGGTCCTGCCTCACCTTCGCTCCTTGCTTAGAAATGTGTGCTAAGAGAAAGGCTCATTATATGGAAAACAAAAACAAAAAACCAGAGATGAAATTCACTGCTTATGACCTGGGGCTCCAACAAGTTACAAACCCTGCCCAAAGTTATCCCTGTTATTAAGTTGCTGCCAAGGAGCTGGGGACAGAGCAGAGATATTTACTCGAACACAACATAGGCCCAGCTACCCACTGTTTCTGAAAATTGATTTGCAGTATCTTTGTGGGTTAAAAACCCAAGCCACTAATATTTAAGCTAGTTGTGATCAAGAAACAGCCCTGCCCCAGGGAGAGGGCTCTATAAAACTACGAGAAACAATAGAAACAAGAAGAGATGAAATTCAAACCTAAGACAAGTTTGCAACCAAGATTATCAAAGCACATGAGGAGGATTAACATTGTAAGAGAAAGGTGATCATAAAGGCATACTAACAGCTATCATTCATTGAATGCTCACAGTATGCTGGAGACTGCTGGGTTTCATACATATTTTATCACTTTTGATACTGGATGTGATGGTTAAGTTCCTGTGTCAATGTGGCTGGGTTACGGTGTCCAGTTCTGGTCAAGCCAGCACCAGCCTGATTTGTTACCATGCAGGTATTTTGTGGATTTAAATCATCAGTAAATTGATTGCATCTATGATTGATGACATCTACAACTGACAGAAGAGACTGTCTTCAGCGAAGAAAGATGTCTCATCCAATCAGCTAAAGGCCTTAAAGGGAGAACTGACAATTTCAGCAGTCAGAAGGAAGAAGAATTTCCATCTCTACCTCAGCCAGCCAGATTCTCCTGGGAGAGTCATCAAAACCTTCATTGAGTTCCCAGTATGTAGGCTGCCCTACGGAATTTAGAAGTGCCAATCCCCACAGTGTGTGAGGCAATTCCTGTAATAAATGTCATATTTACTTACATACATTTATATGTATATGTACATATATGCTTCCCTGGAGAACTCTAATACGCTGAGGCAATCAGGTATTAACTTTAAATCAGTAAATTTTAAGTTCCTCAAAGATATAAATAAAGTCTTTCTATATATAAAGAAAAGATGGGATTTTTTATATGAATCAAGAACCATTGGAAATCATGGGCAAAAGTGTATTTTTATTGACATTAGCAATTTAGTAGACATGTTACATGCTAGAGTAGACACAGCAGAAGCATCGGTAAACAAGAACCCAATATTAAGGAATTAATGCCAAACACAGCACAGAGAAATAAAGAAAAGCAAATGTGAAAGCAGTGCAAAGAATCCCAGAAGACGGACAGGGCACCCTAGACGTTACTGCTCAAACGGCAGCTCCATGGACCTCCGCATCGGCCACATCGGGGGGCTCGGGAGGTCTCACTCCAGACCTCCCAAATTAGAATCTGCATCAGTAAGATCCCCATATGCATTTAAATAGGCATATTAAAGTCTGAGAAGCACACCTCTAGAATACACATAGTGAAAACAGGGGCAAGTGCCGGCTGCAGTCCGGCTCTCAAAGCCGAGTCGGATCGAGGGGCGTCGAGGTTAGCTAAGAAATCAGCACTCAGGAGACAAGCATGGTTCCATCACTCAGGGCTCGGAGCTCTCTCTCTCTCTCTGCCTCTGCCT
>PVKY010011492.1:0-11989 GCA_004027775.1 Bradypus variegatus
GGGAACAGGGTTGGTTCCACAATCTGGGAAAGTCTGAGCTGTTTCTACTTGGGGCTAAGTGGCTACACCTATGGGCTGTGGAGAGATGTGGGCCCAGAGAGTCAAATCGTCACAGCTTCAAGGTTTAACTGTAGGTCATCAGGTTGATAGAGCCTCAATCTGAGAAAAAGTTCCTGCTACTGGCTGATCTAAGCCAGAGTCTGCCAACTTGGGGCACCTATTAATTCTTTCTTGAAGGTGCATTTTAAGATGAGGAAGTGAAGCTGTCAACTGTAAGAAAATCATTGCTTGTTTTTATTTTGCTTTCCTGATATGGTTAGAGGTTCTTGATGCCTTCTTTTTTTCTCAATCAACTTTATTGAGGTATACATTACATAAAATAAAATGCACACATGTATACACTTGCATAACCACCTCCACCACAATCAAGATGTTGAAAAGTTCCTTTGTACCTTTTCACAGCTAATCCCCACCCCTGGTCCCCCATAGGATCACCCCCCAGGCAACCAGAGATCTGCTTTTTGTCAGTATAGATTAATATTGCCTGTTTTAGAATTTAAAATGAATGGAATCACACAGTTTGTTCTCTTGTATCTAAATCTTTCACTCAGCATAATGTTTTTGAGATTCATTCATATTGTATGTGTCAGTAGTTTAAATCTTTTTGTTGCTGAGTATTATTCCATTTCTTTGTCCATTTTCCAGTTGATGAACATTTGCTTGTTTCCAGTTTTTTCGCTATTACGAATAAGAGTCTATAAACACTTCTATGCAAGTCTTTTTGGTAGACACACATTTTCATTTCTTTCGAGCAAATACCTCGGAGTGGAATTTCTGGGTCATATGATAAGTATACATTTAACTTTATAAGAAACTGCTAAGCTATTGCCCAGAGTGGTATGTATCTCAGCAGCAGTGTATATGAGTTCTAGTTCCTCCATGTCTTTGCCAACACTTGGTATTAATGATCTTTTTAATTTTAGCTACTTAGTGGATGTGAATGTATGAAAATCACTGTTAGGTTTTATTTAGTTTGCTGTTCTGATGATAAGAAGTTCTTGGACCCTTTCTCAAATTAATTTTAATCTTAATTTTTTATTTTCAGATCACTATAGATTCACATTCAACTGTAAGAAATAATATGGCGAGATCCCAGAAACCCTTCCCCCATTTTTCCCCAAGGTCAATATCTTGCAAAACTTTGGTACAAGAACACAAGCTTTTGAAGCCTTTTAAAAATGCATAACCCTCACAAAGTCAATAAGAAATAAGTGGAAACCAGGCACCATCTGATCACGCCCTGCCCTCCAGTGTAAATGGGACAGGACAAGTAGGAAATATCAGGAGCTGTCCTAACCAGAAGCTGAGGGATACTCTGAGCACCTTGCAGGGACTGGAAGAACCACCCATCCATTAATACTGGCAGTGCTCCGAATGCTTCCAATCAGAAAACAGCATACTGCATTTGGAATTTTGAAATAGAGGGCCCCAATAAGAAAGCAAAATGCACAGTGAAGGTCAAGGAGATGGTCAAAACCATGACATATGAGGTATTTATTTAGACTTCTGTCATTGGGTCCTTCACTCAGTGTGTCTTGTTTCCTCACCCAGATGTTTTCATCTTTCTGACTATAGGACTAATCATGGATGGTGGAATCCACGAAGGGATAATTAAATCACCAGGAGTTTCAGACAGCTCTCAACCTCATTTGAACTCATAGCTCCAGACTATTTGGCTAGATCCCAAAATAAATAATAAAATGAACTGGTTTGAGTTTTAACTTTACTTTCTTCCTTGCCCATATCTGGTAGAAGGAGTGATGGCCAAAATGCTGGGAGTTAGAGGCGGGAGGGAGGGAAAGACCCAGACAATTTTCAGACTGGATAATTAGCCACTATAAACTGAAGACTTGATGGTAAGAGGAAGCAAATTTTTGGGATAAGGGTTACGAGATAGTCCTAAGGAGAAGAAAAGGCAGGGAGGTTGAAGAACTAAATTTACTGTGATTGTGAACATAATTTTTTAAACCCAAAGAGAAAGTAAAAGATGAAAATTTGCTTGATGAAAGATGAAGGTAGTGAATTTCTCTCCTTTTCTTCCAGCATCTTCAGAAGATGACCATCTTGGGACAGTCCCCACATTTTGTGATGGGACCATCACTCATTTGGAGATCATTTTTGATAGCATGGCAAAGTCAAGGTCACTAGTTACAAGTTCCTTTCACATCCCCTTCTGCATCTCAAAATGTCTGCACCGTCTCCGCCCCCCTTTTCTAGCTCCTGTCGCTGAGGTGTACCTGCCCAACGTGAATGTGTCCCGCCTGCCCGCCCTCGAGTCTCGCTCTGCCAGAAACACATGCTCTCTTGCAGCTTCCGCAGCCCTTTGCTGGGACCTGCAGGCCTGAATCTCCCCCGTCCTCCAACACACGTCCTCAGTGCGGCCACCCCCTTACCTCACTGAGCCAGCCTCTTCTTCAGTTCTTCATTAAACATTTCTAAAGAGCACTCTACATTCTTCAGTTGCTTTCCTTGACTCCTTGACCTTGGGCAAACTGTCTGCTGGTTGCCCTTCAGTGACTCTGTATTTTAAGGGTTACTGCCATTCCCCTGCATGCCCCAGCCCATGGCCTTTTGTCCTGTGTCATCTCTAGGCCTGACTGGTCACTGTGGACAGGTGCCTCCCACGACTCTGCCATTACACACTCCTCTTTGTCCTTTTCTAGTTCATTTTTGCCACTTCCTCGGCCCTGCAGATTAAGGCCTCTGCAGAACTCTCCTTCAGTGCATTTTTCTCTTCTTTCTCTATGGTCTTTCTCCCCATAATCTCATCTGCTCCCTCAGTTTCAATTAACTTGTCTAAACAAATGTCTTTATAAACTTCATCAGTTACACTTTTTTTTAATTAAAATTTTTCTTGTTTTGGACCTTTTCTTAATGCATTTTTTATTGCGAACTTTAACATATACACATAACAACAATGATAACTTTCAAAGTACGATTTAATAAGTAGAGAACAAATTTCAAATAATTTTATGTGTTATAGTTCCACAACTTCTGTTATTTCCCTTATTGCAAAATATAACATATATACAGAAAGGTGTTAACTTCCAAAGTACAGCTCAACAAGCAGTTATATAGGTAATTTCAAAAAATATTATGGATTACAGTTCCACAGTTTCAGTTCTTTCTTTATTGTGAAATACAGGATATATACAGAAAGCACAATTCAATGAATAACCACAGAGCAAATTTCAAAGAATGTTTTAGTTACTGTTCCACCATTTTAGCTATTTCCTTCTAGCTATCCTAATACCCTAGCATCTATTTAAATTTATATGAAGTTTTAGTATTTGTAATCCTTTGTTAAAACCTACCTTGTCTGTTGCTACCTCTTCCTCTCATTTAATCACTTTCTTGATCTTTAGGGGTGTCTAGGCAGTGACTGTGGGGAAGGGAGCTGCATCTGATTGTTGTTCTTAAAGATGCTGCCGCCTCTGGTTTTAGTTCCTGTGTGGCATAAGGCCCCTTTTCTTACTCTACTTGACTGTACACTCCTGTCTGACTTGTAGGTTCATGTCAGGCCAAGATGGTGCCTTTGATTCACCTTCGTGTCCCCTGGCATAATGTCCTGAACATAGTGGAGGCTTGGGTGCTGTTTGCTGCCTAGCGTTCCCTTGCCTGTTAGAGGTGGGGATGCCTCGTGTGGGTGGCTCACAGACATCGTGGTCAAGGGAGGCCAAGGAAACCCACGACCCCTCACTTCTAAGGCACATCCCAAGTAGCACTCGTGGTCCAGGACATTTGGTGATCTTCCATATGCCAATTCTCATAAATGACAGAGAAACATTCATAAGAGAAGACCTGGGAATAATTGAGTCCTGATTGGCACCCTCTGAACTGTGCTGAGCTGACAACAAGCGGGCCTGGCAGCATATGCCTCTTCCAAGTGGCATCTAATTTCTCAGAGGTGACTTTATATTGCTTTTCAGAGGCTGGCAGGCTGATTCGGGAGCCTAGAGGGCCTCGCACCTGAGCCTGGTGCCTGACTGCAGCAGACAGCTGCCTAGTTAAGGCAAATTTTACAGTTAAATTGTGTTCTGCTTGGGAATTGGAAACTGCTACAGAAGGACAAATGCAAATGAGATTCCAGTTTGAGGTAGGAGCTTGTTAAGAGATAGCCCTGTCACAAAGCCCGAAATCTCTGGGGTTTGTCTTTGACTATTGTTTTGGGAAAACTTACAGGCCATTTTCCAGAGCGTTTTAAGAGAGAACAGAGGCGGTGCAGGATGCTGCAGTATGGAGAATGTGGGCTTTGGGGCCTGACAGGGGGTTGGGATTACAAGCAGAGGCAACAGGCCACCTGGGCTCGCACACCAGCTCCACCGCCTACTGGCTCGGTAACAACAGGCAAGTTCCTTTAACTCTCCCAGCCTCAGTTTCCTTGTTTGTAATATATGCATTGTAATACTTACATTGTTAGGATTACAAAAACATGTTGGTGTAAGAACTTTAGCCCAGTGCTTGATATATAATAAACCTCTGATCAATGCTAGCAACTTCATCATTATTATTACTTAATAATTATGAGAGCTTGAGAGAATCACTTAACTTCATGATGCTCTTTGCTCCATCTCTTGAGTTGTTTTCAGGATTAAGTGAAAAAAGATATGTGAGGATCTTGGCACGTGATGGACACTTCATGACAATAGCTATTATTATTAATAATACTATTCTAATTGCTGGATATCAGCAAGCCTGCTCCACTGACTGCAGGTCCATGAGTGCCTGCTGGTTAGGGCTCCAGAAACCCTAGAAAGAGCAGGAGAAGACAAAGTTAGCTAAGGGTTTAAGAGCAAAGGTTTGCAAGGCAGATTGACCTGGCTCCATGGCTAATGACTCACCTTAAGCTCAGTTTCCTTCTCTCTAAAGTGGGAACAGACATGATTACAACATGTAGACAGAGTTGTGGTGAGGATTACTGAGACTCTTGACATAAAGTGCCAGGGAATAGGCTCTGGCATGTTGTCCGTCTTCCTAAAATTTAGCTGCTGTTACTGAGAACATGGGGATTTAATGTTGGATTCTTGGGGGACAGCTGGAGAGGGGTGGATGGGAGGAGAAAGACTTTTGTTTAACAACCCCTAAAGGAGATCCTAACTTAGAAGAGACAGACCCTGAGTGTGGGCTTTTTATTCTTCTTTCTGCCTCCCTCTTCCCCCAACAGTGCCAACCATACTGCCCTGTACACAGAAGGTCGTCAATAGATATTTGTGGAATTAAAGGTTATCCCATTGAAATTATATGTGCTTGATTATCGTTTGGAGGTTCTGGAACTCAAGACAGTGGCAGTGCAGTGCCCTTCGGAGAAGTCCATGTCTGGGGGGTCCTGGGATGCCAGCCATTCTTTCCTTCTGTTCCTGGGGACCCAGAGGATCTGATCAAACCCCAGGGGTAAGGATTTGATTCTTCGCCAAAGATGATGGCATCAACCCAGGAGTGAGTCTTTTGTGAGAATGAGACAACCTCATCCCAAGTTCATATACCAGAGGGCTACAACCCCAAAGAAGAATAAGTAGAGAATCAGAGTGCAGTAAGAAAGAAGCGTGCCTCCCTCAGTGTAGCCAGCTCCAAGGAAAGGCAAACCCTGGATGGAGTTGGGTTCTGCATCAGCTGTTCATTGGCCAAACTGCAACGGGAAGGAAGGGCTGTTTGTTTCTCTCCCAGGACAGGAATACTCAGAAAATCGATGCTCCCTCATTGACAATGCAGGCTAAGTGATTGAAAGGCCATTAAACCCATTAATGGGGTGCTCTTTAAATAAAATAAGTCCCTAAAAGGGATCTTAGACTTGGCAAAGTCAGTGGAGCTGACAGTGAGCTGTCCTGCCCAGGGGACCCGTAAATATGACAGAACAAATACTGGAGAGAAGGGAGGCATGCAGACAGAAGGTATGGAATCAGGAACAATGAAAAGCATGCTGCGTTAAGGGAAAATGTTGCCAGACCAGCTCAATGGCTCTTATTTGATTTTTGACAGGATTTACAAAACGAGTAGATGAAGGGAAGTTTGCATCTTGATTTTGATTAAACATTTGGCACTGTGTCCCACCAAATTTCACCGCGAAATTAATTCTAATCGTCTTGGACAGAAGCGCGGTCACGTGGGTTAAAAACCGGCAGCTCTTGGCGAGCAGCAGGGGAGGCAGGCGGCCCTCTGTGGCCAGCCTGGTGCTCAGGCTGCTTTCTAACTCCTTCCCGAAATTGGGGTACCTCATCCTCTGACTCCCCACTCTGCCGTAATTATAATAAATAACTTACATTATTGACCACATACAATGCTCCAGATATTTTATGTCACAGAGACCCTTTGTTCTTTCAGCCCCTGGTATTTCTCCTTTTAAACTTACCATCCTTTTCAAGCAGCTACTCAGCTGCGTTGATTGCTTCGGGAGACAACTAGGGTTACAGCACAGAGAATGCAGGGAAAAGAGAAACTGTTAGGAAGAAGCCAGGAGAAGAAAGAGAGGCTTCCCTTCTCAGATTTCTAAATCAGCTCCCCCGAGAGGTGATGGAGAGGAGAGGACCGTGGGTAGGGCGTGCGGGCCGTCCAGGGCTCCTGGGAGCGGCTGCCGCCTGCTCTCCGCTCCTCCCGGAGAGGCTGTGGCCCTGGAAGCCGCCCAGGGGCCCCCCAGCCGCGGGGCTCAAAGGCGGAGAGAGTGACTTGCCTTTTGGGCGAGAATGCAGACGCCCCCAGCAGCGATCCGCGCGGGTGAAGGATGGCCAAGTTGCTATTCAAAGTAATCAAGTCTCTTCCTCCCCAGAGAAGTGAAGGCTCACAATCAGAAAGGGGGTTGAGGTATAGGAAGAGTTTTTAGACATCTGTTTTTGGCACACCTAAGATGGCAGAGGCGCTAATTAGTTTAGTGATTACCCACAGGTATGTTATAAAATACAGATCAGGAAACTTAAGGCGCCGAGAAGTGAAGTGGGTGGTGGAGCCACGTAGGAACTCAGGCAGAAGCTCCTCTCCACCGAGATTCTGTCCTGCGGAAGGGCGGTAAGAACCTTCCGACTGTGTTCCAGCTTGCCTGTTTCTTTTAAAGGAAGGGCTCCTTGGTGTCTGTGGTGAGGACAAATAACTTTTTAGAAAGAAAAAAGCCATTCTGGGGAAGGTAGCAACGTCCATGAAACTCCATTTGTTTTTATGGTACTGCCATAAAAAGCTGACCTCATTCATTCAGTCATTTATTCTTTTGTTTATTCAGTGAACATATATTGAGAACCTAATATGTGCCACACCCACCCACCCACACACACACAGGCAGTTCCTTGTAGGGCTGTTTTTATTTTTAAAATGTCCTGAACATATTACCCTCCTTGATCATTCTTCACTAGCATTTAATTTAATTTAATTTCTAAAATTTACTGAATTTAAAGTTTGGCTTTTAACCAGCAACAAAACAGACTGACATATATACAGTAATTGAGTTTTGACAAAGGAGTCAAAGCAATTCAATTGAAAAAGGTTAATTTTTCAACACATATTGAAACAACTTGACATCTATATGAAGAAAATGAATCTTGATCCTTATCCCTCACAATATACAAAAATTAATTGAAAAGGCTCATAGAATTAAATGTAAAAGTTGGAATTCTAAAACTTACAGATAAAACATAGAAGAAAATCTTCATGAATTTGTTTTAGGTTAAATTTTTTTAGGACACAGAAAGCACTAACCATAAAAAAAGATAAGTTGGACTTGATCAAAATAAAGTTGAAAGACACTATAAGAATGGAAAGGCAAGCTAGATATATGTTCACAAAGCATATCTGACAAAACACTTGTATAAAGAATATATAAAGAACTCTCAGAAATCAATAATAAGACAAGTTTTAAGAATAAGCAAAAAAAAAGAAATTTCACAAAAGAAAATATATAAATGCCCAAAAAACAAGTAAAAAGATGTCCAACATGACTACTCATCAAGGAAATGGAAATTAAAAACACAATGAAATACTACATATCCATGAGAGTGGCTAAAATTTAAAAAGACTGACAATCCCAGTATTGGCAAGTATGTGGAGCAACTGGAACTCTCCTACATTGTTGGTGAGAATGGAAAATGGTAGAACCACTTTGGAAAAGAGTCTGGCAATTCCTTATAAAGTTAAACATACTCTTACCATATTACCCAACATTTCCACTCCTAGGTAGTTAACCAAAGGAAATAAAAATATATGTACACACAAAAAATTTGTACATGAATGTTCATAGCGGCTATATTCATAATAGTTAAAAATGGAAAATGACCCAAATGGCCATCAGCTATTGAGTGGATAAGCAAATTAGTGTATCCGTAAAATGGAGTACTACTCAGCAATGAACAGGAAAGAACTATTGGTAAAAACAACGACATGGATGAATCTTAAATACGTTATGCTTAGCACAAGAGCCAGACAGCAAAAGACTACATCATGCATTATTCCATTACCTTCAATTATGGAAAAGGTAAAACTAATTTGCAGTGATGGAAAGCAGAGCAGTGGTTTCTTGGACTTGGGGATGTGAGAGACTGCCTGCAAAGGCACACAAGAAAATTTTTGGGGGTGATGGAAATACTCTAAACATGAAAGCTGAAATTATAGAACTTATAGACAAAAACAGGAGAAAGTGATTGAGGGAGATGGTTACATGGGCATATGTATTTTGTGTAAACTTATTGAACCATGTACTTAAAACTGAGGCATTCTATTGTTTGTATTTATACTTCAGTAAAATTGATTTTAAATGAAAATATTAAACAAGTAAAAAATAATGTAAAACATTTAAATAAATAGTAGTATTTGATTTTTACCAAGGGTTCAAAATAGATAAACTATTTCATTTCTTAACCAAATTTTCTCATCAAATGAAACAGAAAAATAACATATACAAGTAAAACTCCCCAGCATGACCACATTCTCACTGCAGTCTAAGGCTCTGGTAAAAAAGAATGATATATTCACCACATAAGTGAGAAAGAGCAGGCTGGAGGAGCTCCTTTATACTCCTCAAGGAATCATTCAACTCCTACTTGATGGAACTTTTTCCCCTGCTTGTATGCTCAGGAGAGGTACCATAAACTCATAAATACTAAATTTGCTGCCTTCTCTCTCCTTCTAGAACTTCCAAAGTTGTATAGAATGTGGAACAGACTGGCCTCCCCTTTGAGCCAGGAGAAGCAAAAAGAATTTCCACACAGGCTTAAGAAAAATATGTCTGATGAAATTAGAACTTATTTTATTATCTGGTAAGAGAGTAGAGTTGATAAGTGAACACGCTATATTTTTTGCTTTGAGCATTATGTTTCATTGTCAAATAGTGTGTGTTTCATCTTTTATGGATTGGCATTTGGGCATGTTCTCCTTCAGGAAAGACTAGAGTAAAATGCCTCAGAGCCGCAGGGAAGGGTGGCCATTGTGAGCTACAAAACACAGAGAAGAAAACTGAGTGCCCCGTGGGCTTCCTGGAGAAGGAGACATCCAAATGGAGTCCTGAAGGCTGAGAAGGAAAGAAGTGTGAAACTAAGCTAAATCCTCCCTCTGAAATACGGTAAGTTGGCAGAGGTGGATTTTGTGTTTGTCTTCAGAACAAATAGGCAAATGGTCTTTTGCATGACTCATATGTTACAGACCAGAGGCAAACTTCAAATTGTGTGTCCTCTTGGTATCTTAGGTTGTGAAACAATACATTTGATTCTTCTATAAGTTTCTTAAACAAAGGATCCCGGCTTCACCCGGGCTCCTGTCTGTCTGCAGGGTGCCATCCTGGCAGTTTGTACAAGGTTCTGCATGAGGCTCACCCATAGACCCAGGTGGTGCATGGACAATAGAATACAAGCACTGCCCTACCTAGCTGTTTATTAATACATTGAGTTGCATGTGCAGTAGTGACTTGTGAGAACACTGTATCAGTGCAGCTCCAAAGGAGATGTCCAAGGTCATTTTCTCTGGCCATCACCCAGGCAAGCAAGAGTTCTTCCTGCGACTATGGCTGCTTTTGTTTATCACTGTATTCTTCTAAACCAAATTTCCAAAGATCTATCCTTGGCCTCATTTCTGCTCCTGACCCTTGACAATCCCATTCACCCCATGCCTTCAACACCCACATTCATCCATCCAGTGCCTTCCGGCCTGGGCCTGAGTCTGTGAAGGCGAATCTGACTCGAGTGGTGCCTTCCAATGCTGGGTCATGTAGGGGAAGCTACACATGGGCCTTGGCTGGGGTGTGAGTACATTCCAATGCTGTGTCTGGAGGACAGCACACACAGTGGCAGCATGACGGATGGCAGGGTCTGTGGAGTCAGGGCAGAGTTAGTGGGGCCGTGATACTTGAGCTGCATCTTATAAGATGAATAAAGAACTGGCCAGGGAGAAAGGGGTCAGGAAGGAGAAGGGCATTCCAGGTAGAAGGATCATAATGAGCAAAGGCATGAAACTGCCTTGCATATTCCTACCTTATACATTCCCATACATCTTTTAACTTGGCCCAGGCTAGCCTGTGAACCCACCTTCTTTCTATAACCCCATTCCTGGAAAAGTTCTTTCTTGGAGCTTTCTTGTCTTTCTGTCCTCTGGCCTGGCCTGTAGGATGGCTTCTAGGATGGCAATGCCTTTCAAAGTCACCTCACTCCAGCTGCTGCACCTCCTGGGTTTTGCCCAGAGAATGTCCTAGATGGTCATGTTGCTGGTACACAGTGTTTCTCTCCTCCCCCTTCATGTTTCTGAGCCCAGTTCCTTGAAATGCCCCCAGGCCTTTCCACAACTGCCCATACTTTACACTCCCCTTGCTTTCACCTCCCCCACTGCTCCCCAAGTGTCTCCTACCATCCTGGTGACACAGAGATCATGTCCACATTTCTAGATCTCATTGCTTTCCCCCAGGAAAGCTTTAGTGTATCTAAAAATGATTTTTTTTTTTGGTCTTACTTTTTGAGTAATACTGGAATTTTTCATTCCGTGTATGTGAGGACCCAGGGCCCAGGGTCCTGCCCCCTCCTCCATTATGAGATACATGCAGCCACCTACCTACATGACAACTGGGGGGAAGGCATTAAAACTTCCCTCCCCTGCCCCCCTGTGGAGCTGGGGGTGATGCAAAGGTGCTGGACTTCCTTACCTGGATTGTTGCTGATGTTCTCACAAACATTGGGGACTGATGGCTTTACATGCTGAGCCCTCTGTCTTGGGGCTGGCCCCTATGAAGCTTGTTACTGCAAAGGAGAGGCTAAACCTGCTTATAATTGTGCCTAAGAGTCTCCCCCCAAGTACCTTCGTTGCTCAGATGTGGCCATCTCTCTCTCTAACTAAGCCACCTTGGTGGGCGATCTCGCTGCCCTCCTACATGGGACCTGACTCCCAGGGATGTAAATCTCCCTAGCAATGCAGGATATGACTCCCGGGGATGAATCTGGACCTGGCATTGTGGGATTGAGAACGTCTTCTTGACCCAAAGGGGGATGCGAAATGAAATGAAATAAAGTTTCAGTGGCTGAGAGATTTCAAATGAAGTCAAGAGGTCACTCTGGTGGACATTCTTACGCACTATATAGATAACACCTCTTAGGTTTTAACGTATTGCAATGGCTAGAAGTAAACACCTGAAACTACCAAACTCCAACCCAGTAGCCTTGGCGCTTGAAGACGATTGTTTAACAATGTAGATTACAAGGTGTGACTGTGATTGTGAAAATTTAGTGGATCACACTCCCTTTACCCAGTGTATCCAGTGTATGGATGGATGAGTAGGAAAATGGGGACAAAAACTAAATGAAAAATAGGGTGGGATGTGGGGATGATTTGGGTGTTCTTTTTTTTCTTTTGCTTTTTATTCTTATTTGGATTCTTTATGGTATAAGAAAAATGTTCAAAAATAGATTGGGGTGATGAAATGCACAACTATATGATGGTACTGTGAACAGCTGATTGTACACCATGGATGATTGCATGG
>PVKY010011493.1:0-12001 GCA_004027775.1 Bradypus variegatus
TAAATTTGTATATCTCCTTTGGAGAGATAACTATTCAAGTCTTTTGCCCACTTTTTAATTGATTTGTCTTTTTGCTGTAAAGTTGAAGGATTTCTTGATATATTCTGGATGTTTATCCTTTATCGGATATGTGGTTCCCAAATATTTTCTCCCATTGTGTACAATGTCATTTTACCTTCATAATAAAGTCATTTGAGGCACAAAATTTTTAATTTTGATGATGTGCCATTTATCTATTTTTTTCTTTTGTTGCTTGTACTTTGGATGTAAAGTCTAAGGAACCACTACCTAACACAAGGTCCTGAAGATGCTTCCCTAAATTTGCTTCTAGGAGTTTAACAGGTCTGCATCTTATATTTAGGTCTTTGATTCATTTTGAGTTGATTTTTGTATAAGATATGAGGTAGAGGTTCTCTTTTTTTTTTTTTAATGTTGATCAGTTTTCCCAACACCATTTGTTGAAGAGACTTCCTAATTGAGTGGTCTTTGCCCCCTTGTCAAAATCAGTTGGCCATAAATGTAAGGGTTGATTTCTTAGTTCTCAATTCAATTCCATTGGTCTACATATCTGTCCCTGTTCCATTATGATACTGTTTTAATTACTGTGGCTTTGTGATAAGTTTTAATTTTGGAAAGTGTGAGTCCTCCAACTTCATTCTTCATTTTCAAGATGGCTTTAGCTATTCAGGCCCCTTACCCTTCCATATAAATTTTATGACTGGCTTTCTATTTCTGCAAATGTTCTTGGAATTTTGATTGGGATTGCATTGAGTCTGTACTTTGCTTTGGGTAGGACTGACATCCCAGTGCTATTTAGTCTTCCAATCCATGAACACAGAATGTCCTTCCACTTATGTAGGTCTTCTTTGACTTTTTCAGTGATGTTTCCTAGTTTTCTGTGTACAAGTCTTTTACATCCTTGGTTAGATTTATTCCTAGATATTTGATTCTTTTAGATGCTATTTTGAATGGAAGTTTTTTCTTGGCTACTTCTTCCACTTGTTCATTACTTGTGTACAGAAACTACTGATTTGGGGGTGTTGATCTTGTATCCTGCCACTTTGCTAAATTCATTTATTTGCTCTAGAAGCTTTGTTGTGGATTTTTCAGGATTTTCTGTATATAGGATCACATCATCTGCAAATAGGGAAAGTTTTACCTCTTCCTTTCCAATTTGGATGCCTTTTATTTCTTTTTCTTGTCTAATTGCTCTGGCTAGAACTCCCAGTACAATATTGAATAACAGTGGTGACAGTGGCCATCTTTGTCTTAGTCCTGATCTTAGAGGGAGAGTTTTCAGTCTGTTACCATTAAGTAGGATGTTAGCTGTGGGCTTTCATATATGCCCTTTATCATGTTGAGGAAGTTTCCTTCTTTTCCTAGTGTTCTAAATGTTTTTATCAAGAAGGGGTGCTGGATTTTGTCAATGCCTTTTCTGAAATATTTGAGATGATCATGTGTTTTTTTCCTTAACATGGTATGTTACATTGAGTTTCTTATGTTGAACCAACCTTGCATACCTGGGATAAATTCCTCATGATCATAGTGTATAATTCTTTTAATATGCTGTTGGATCGGTTTGCTGGTATCTTGTCAAGGATTTTCGCATCTCTATTCATAAGAGATATTGGTCAATGGTTTCCCTGTGGCATTTTTATTTGGTTTTGGTATGAGGGTGATGTTGGCCTCATAGAATGAGGGAATGTTCCCTCCTCTTCAATTTTTTGGAAGACTTTGAAAAGAATTGGAAGAGAAGCATGACATTTTAGACAGCAGAACTAACTGGCAACAGGATGGGTTGTCTGACAAGGCCTGGAGCTCCTGTCGCTGCGTTGACTGAGCCAAGCTGGCTGACTCCCACTGGAGCCCTGTGAGGTGGTGAGGTCCAGCCTTTGGTAAGGAGCATGGACCAGAAGCCCCCAAAGTCTCTCTCCACTCTTAAATAAAATTCAACATCTCAAACTTGCCCGGAACTCGGCCTCTCATCTGGACAGAACTGTGACCTCTCCAAAGTCCGAGGGCATCCGGCAGGTGGCAGTGCTCAGTCAGGGTCATACATCACCATCGCCACAAGAGGGCGCTCTGGGTCTAGCCTTGCCTGAGAGCGCAGGTGCAACAGGAGTATTACCTGGTCTGAGGCGGGCTGTGAAAGGCGGGAGAGAACCAGCTGAAGCAGGACTCTGTCGAAGGTACAATTAGAAGGTACCATTGGCTCAAAGCTTGCCCAAGGCCCAAGGTCAAGAAAGTTTTTTCAAAGACTGAGTTGTTGTTATGATGTTTTAAAATTAAATATATTATTATTATTGATTATTCTGAACCCTCAAGTACAAAATGGGCAATGAATTTGTGTGTAGTCCTCCCACAGAACACGGGTGAAGGCTGAGTACTGGGCAGAGGGGTGTCCCCAGGGTGGGGGGTTCAGCATTAGGGACATCAGGGCTGAGTAATAGCCCTGCTTGCCTGACTCCCCATGTCCTCTCAGGTCCATTCCCCAAAAGCAGTTATTTTATCCTGGTTCCTGAAATGCCTCTTATTTTGTCATCCTTCACCTGACCCCCATCCAAAATGCTCCTCCTGGCAGTGGTAGTATCAGATGTTCCTGTGAGCGTTGATACAAACAGGCCTGGAAGTCCTGCTGGGACTCTACCTTCTTTCCATCTGCCACTTTAGGAAGCCTGAGTTTGAACCACCCTCTTTGACAGCCCCAAGGTGGAGAGCTGACACCCACCCTGCACCCCCATGCTGTGGGCCCCAAGGCTCAGCTGGCAGACAGAAGGAACTAGAAGGGACTTGTTGCTTGGTGGCCTTCCAGGAAGCCTGGTTTCTGCCTTCCTCCCAGCCCTGACAACTCAATCCAGATGACAGGGCGGGAAATAGGAGTGAGCAGTGGGGCCTACAGCCAAGAAGGCCACTTTTCTTTGCTGAGGTGGGGAACCTTAGCAGGAAGAGCCCACCTCCCTCCCCCCAGCACCCTCTCCAAGATTCCAGTAAATGTGTCTGGAAGGGGAGGGTTGCCTCCTTGAGCCTACAATCCGGGAAGCAAAAAAAGCTGACAGTGCGCTCTAGTCGCAATGGAGTCCCCAGAGGTGCAGACAAGGGGGGCCGGTGTCACCCAGGAGGACCAGGAGGTCTGGGGAGGGGTCAGAGTTGCTCATAGTTTCAGAACCACAGCATCCTGGAAGGGCTACTCTGAAAATGCCCTTCAGCTGCTGAGAGAGCTTGAGAGAGAGAGGAAGAGAGGGAGATAATTTGCATCTGATTTGCATTTGTTTTGCTTACGGCTCCTTTGATGTCCGAAGGCACTGAAATTTCCTGTCCTTGCTTCTTTTTCTCTTTCTTCAGTTCCTTTCTACTCTCCCGGCAACTCCCATCTCTCTCCCTTTCCCCACAGCTTTTCCTCTCCTTGGCTAAACAGAGACTTGGAAAATTAGGCCCAGGGGGTTGGCATCTTCCTCACCACCTCCCGCTGGCCCAGAATTTAAAAGTTCTGGTCTCCTGGAGACTCTGAGTGCCAGGAAGGAAGAAGGGGTAAGGGGGTCTTTTGCACTCCCCTCCCGGTTCATCCAATTGAAATGATCATCAAGCAAGAATCAGGTTGGACAGAAAAGAAATAAAAATTGTCGACCTTTCCCCTTTGTCAACCATACACACACATCACACACCCAGGCCAACCCCCTAAGGCCCAGGCAGGGCAGGTGAAGGAGCAGCAAAGAGCGCCTCAAAGGCTCCCTGCTCCCATTATCTTGCTGTGTGACCTTGGGCAGGTCCCTCTCCCTGTGGACCTCAGGTTCTTCCTACGACAGGGTCAGTGATATCAGGGTTCCTTCCACTTCAGGTTTTTTTTTTTTAATTAAATTCAGTTTTTTTTTGAGATATATTCACATACCATACAGTCAACCATGGTGTACAATCACCTGTTCACAGCACCATCATATAGTTGTGCCTTCATCACCCCAATCTATTTTTAAACATTTTCCTTACACCAGAAAGAATAAAATAAGAATAAGAAACACAAGTAAAAAAGAATACCCAAACATCCCCCCATCCCACCCTATTTTTCATTTAGCTTTTGTCCCCATTGTTCGACTCATCCATCCATACACTGGATAAAGGGAGTGCGATCCACAAGGTTTTCACAATCACACTGTCACCCCTTGTAATATACATTGTTATACAGTCGTCTTCAAGAGTCAAGGCTACTGGGTTGGAGTTTGGTAGTTTCAGGCATTTACTTCTAGCTATTCCAATACATTAAACCACCTCAGGTTTTACGATAATCATAAAGGAGGAGAAGAAAAGGGAGGCTCAGGCTCAGAAACGAGGACACAATTAAGAGCATTGGCTTTGGAATCCATCAGACCCGAGTCTGAACCTGAACTTCAGTTTCCTCATCTATAAAAGGGGATTAATAATTCTCCCTGCTTTCTAAGGGTGTGCTCATTAAATTAAATGGTATATATTCAGCATGTAGCAGTTCTTGGCACACAGGAAGTGCTCAATCAATATTTATTGAATGTATGAATAAGTGAATGAACTTGACGGAGTGTCTGCCACCCACCCCCCAACCCACCCACTTCAAGAGCTCCACCTCCCCTCCCATCTTGGGACCCAGAATCCTAGCTCACCGGAGTGGGGTGGCCCTCGGAAATCATTGGGGTGCATGTTCCTCTGGTATCTGGGAAACTGAGGCTCAGAGAAATGTGACTTTGCACATTAAAAAAAGCAAAAGGTCCTGGATATGGTAGGCAGAGAGTCTGCCTGTGGTGTACCTGCCATGCAAATGATATGCAAATACCGATGTAGACATCACTAGCACACTGGGTATATAAACTGTGCAGGTATTTTTCCAGGAGGATGGCAGGTGAAGTGCAGCTGTAGGTAAGAGATGGACCACAGGGAAGGGGCCAAACTGAAATGGGGGAGGGAGGGAAAGGATGGAGAACAGGAGGGGAAGGAAAGGACCGAGGCTGGGAGTGTCCTAAGGGGGCTCCCTAGGTTCACTAAGCTTTGAAGAGGCCTTTACTGATCTCTTCCCCAAGTCAGAACAAATAGGAAGAAGGTCTCCTCCCTGCTTGCCAGGAGTGGAGGGAAGAGAGGTCATCAAGACTGGGGAAGAGTGATTTTTCTGGACCAGAAGCAGCACTCTTCCTCCAGGGGTACAGTGGCACCCCCTGTGCACTTTCTGAGCCATTACATGCACGGCACCATGCTAAGTGCTGTGGGGACAAGAGAATGAAGCAGTCTTCCACAGCCCATCAGTAACAAAGGGAGGCAGGAGAATAAAAGGCCCAAATAATCATAAGTAAAGAAGAAAACCCAAAGGGCTGTCAGGAATACTGAAGAGAATATTCTGGTAATTTAGTAGAAGATAGATCTGACCACTTCAGGAAGGAGGTGGCTTTTGAATTGAGTAAAATGTGGGACTTAAGAACAGGGGCCCTGATTCTTACTACCTGTGGAACATTGGGCAAGTTAAACTTTAAGCCTCAGTTTTCTCATCTGTAAAATGGAAATAATAGTAGTACTGATGACTTTAATAGCAGAGACGATGCCTTCAAAAGCGGTGGCTAGCCCAGTGCCTGGCACATAGTAAAGCACAATAAACAGCAGGGATTTTAATGGGGATTACTGGTCGTGGATGGACATAACAGAGGGGCGGACATTCTAGATGGAAAGAGTATTGCAATAGAGGTGTAGAGGCAGGAAACTCCAGGGCACATCCTGTGAGCAGGACATAGGCGCTGAAACTAAGTGGAAGGTAGGTTGATAAGGAGTCCCATCTGGAAAGGAAGGCGAGACCGTGCCCTCTGAGCCAAATCCTGGTGGCCACACGGGCTTTCTGGGATTACAGGCAAGTGGTCCTGGTGGCCTCAGTACAACTTACTGGGATCTGAAGACTGGAGAAGAGGGTGGGGTGGGACCCTAGATAATGAGTCTATGATGTATGCTGCAAAGAGCACTGGAGAGGGAGTCCAGAGACCCGATTCCAGCCAGGCTCTGTCACTAGTGAGTCATGTGCCTTTGGGCAAGAGACTTTTCAGTTCTGTACATACAGCAGTGGCTGTCACCACAACCCCTGACGTTGGTAAATGACTTCTCATCCACCCTCTGATCAAGCGCCCCAGCAACCTGGGACCTGGTGGGCAGGCAAGGGTCAGTGTCCTCACCTGGAAACCAGTGATAATAAGCTGGGCCCCACCTAGGTCCCAGGATACTGTGAGGATGCCGGGGTGGGGGTGGGTGGGGGCGTGGGATATCTAGGTGAGCTTGACCACCTGCTGAGCCCCATGTGGACGCCAGTTATGATTAGCACTGGCCAGGTTTTACAGGTGAGTAAAATGAGTTCAGGGAAGCAAGAGCCCTGCCCCATGTCACTCAGCTGGCAGTTGCAGAATTCCAAAACCAGATCTTTCCAGCACCCCCAACCGACTTCCCCAAACACTTCAGGTTCCTTGCCGGGCTTACACTTCGGGAGTCTGTCCAGAAGGAAGTTCGGGCCCTGGCTCAGACGGGTTGGATAATCTGCAAGGGGTTCCTAAAAGGACACGCAGGACCGGGAGTCCCGGCGGCGGCGGACGGGGTGAGGAGGGAGCGTGAAGCTGCGTTGAGGCAGACAGGTGTTCCGCGGGGTCGGGACCCGCCCCGGCAGCACCCCCTACCCGCACCCCGCGATCCCTCCCCGGGTCCCCAGCTCCCCGTATGCAAATCGCTGTTTTGCATGGGCTCAGGGCCAGGCGCGGGGGCCCAGCCAGGGGGCGTGGCCGGCGGCCCCCGCCCCGTGCCGCGCCGCGTGCTCACCTGGGGAGTGTGGCAATCCCGGCCGCGCCGTGTGCTGCTGCCCCGGCCGGAGCAGCGGAGCGCGCGACAGCGGCGGCGGCGGCGGCGGCGGCCCGGGGGCGGGAGGAAAGAGACCCTGGCTTCCCAGGGGACCCGGCTGGGGCAGACGCTAGGGGCCTGGGGGGGCGCTGGTTTTGGCCCCGCCTGGGGCAGGATGGTGAATCTGGAACCCATGCACACAGGTGAGTGGCGGAGAGCGGGAGCTCTGACAGGTGTCACTGCACGCGGGAAGGGGCGAGGGAGAAGGGCGCCGTTCTCGGGGAGCTTATTTCCCAGCGGCCGGGAGGGGGTGGTGTGGATAGCGGGTCGCCCCGGGGCGGGTGTGGGTGTGTGTCTGGGGGACTAAAGGGAGGGAGTCTGGGATAAGGAACCTTGGAAAAAGAAGAAGGGAAGGGGCGACAGGGCTGGAGGGGTGGGTGCATCAGCGCCCCCAGTCTGGGGAGTGGTCATGGTATGGGACTTGGGTGTGCTGAACTGATGTAGTTTTTCTGAGGTTGTGCTTCTCAGCCAGGGGTGTGGGGCTGCGCGTGCATCCGTGAGGCAAATGCATGTATCCACATGCTACATGCGGTATTCCGAGCATGTGTGAAATGGAGGCAGAGTGGGCATTTGTAAGGTCTGGGAGTGGGTTGGGAGCCTAGGAGCAATGGGCAGAGCAGTCACAGAGGCACACCTGGGGCAGGTGTCATGCCACGCATTATTGATTAGGGCTTGTGGAAGCATGTGTCCATATGTGTCAGAAGCATATCTACCTGTCCCTGTGTGTGTTAAGAGATGTGGTGGTGCAGACCCCAAAGGTGGCATGTTGCAGGGGCTGAGAATACCTGCACATGTGTTCAAGTTGTGTCTGCATGTGGGAGGTGGGGATGTCGGTCTCGTTCGAACTCTGTGGACCCCATGGGAGGAGCCGCCTGCAGCTCGGCCTGGAGGGGGAGTGATGGACACATCCCCTGGGTCCCATATCCCTTGTCTTCTTCCTGGGGGAGGGAACCCTAGGAGAGGGAAATGCTTTGCCAGGAATCTGTTTCCCCTGTGTAAATGGTAGATGGGCATTGAAGGAACCAAGGCCCCTCCATCCACTCTGCTGATGCCCCTTCCACAGCAGGGCTAGGGCAGGGGCCACTAATGCTGAAGGGCCAGGCTTGCTGTGGGCTTCGTTTCAGGGTGGACTTCTCCTAAGGTCTGGGGGCCTGAGTAGAGAACAGGGACTCCAGCTGAAGAAAGCTCAACTTGGCCTGGCCGTTTCCTCCCAAAGGGAACAGGACCCATATGGCCTTTATTTGGGATTTCAGAGCTGTTAATATGAATATTGTTATCTGCTTTCCTTTCTGGAAGACTTGGAGGAAGGCAGTTTCTTTTCACCCACCCCAACAAGAGGTTTTGGCTCTTCCTGGTACCCGCCAATCCTGAAAACACTCAGCAGTGGGCCCCCGGGGGGACCCTAGGTCCAGAGTTCCCCAAATGCTGTTTCCTGGCAGGGCTGAGTGAGACACAGGCTGGCAGAATGCTGACACTGAGTGGATCCACAGGATGTGCCAGGAAGGGCTAGGTGTGGCAGAAGGAACCATCCAACTGGGTACCATCCAACGTCTGGGGAAAGGCTGTTTCCAGACCCCATGGCACCAGCGTGGAGCAGGGCATACCTGAGGGCAAAGCCCCTGGGCAGGTGCATCTTCCCTTCCCTTCCCACCAAGAGGGCCCAGGGTTCAGTGGGAGAAGCGTTCTTCAGAAGGGTGGGCCAATGTGGGGAAGTTCTCTAGGGCCAAAATCAGACACTTCCTGGGGGTTTTCCACCCCATTGTCTACAGGAGGCCCCTGCTCTGGGGGAAGTAGGAGGGGGCAGGACAACTGGGACCCAGTGGGAAAGCCGTCTGAGGGGCTAAGAGTGGGCTAGCAGAGAGTCAGAGATGGAGTGAGGTTCAGGGGAGAAAGCCAAGCCCCCAGGCCTTTGCTTGGAGGGTGCTCTAGGCTAATACTTCTCAGGAGCCCAGACCTATCCCCCATCCCACCCCCTGTAGACAGGATGGGGCCCATCTGCCTGGGTGGGTTGCCTGGCTCACCTCTCCAGATGCATCTTGCCAGCCCCCTTCTCTGGCCTGCCTCCCCTCAGCGTTCTCAGACAGGGCCATCTGGCCCGCCCTGTGAGGTTCCCCTGGTGTGGTCCCCCCTGTGGTGTCTGGTTCCCCTTCAGTGGCACCTCAAAGGGGTTTCTCAGTTTGGAAATCTCTGCAGAATCTCTCTGAGTCTCATACTCTCTTTGCTGGGTGCTCTCTGTGGCTTTTATATTCGATCCCTTCTTTGCAGGGTCTTTCCATGTGAACTCTGCTATTGGGCCTCCGAGGGAGGGTTCCTCTGAGGAGTTTGTCATTGTGGTCCCCTCTTTGGGCATCTCTCAGCACAGGGTCTTCTTTCCCCCACAGTAATCCTGCAGTCTACTGATTCTTGACAAGTAGCACTTCCCCTGTGCATTCCCAGCCTCAGCTCTTGGCTGGTCCTCAGTTGAACTGCTGAGAAGGAGGAAGGAGGAGGAGCAGGAGCATATAAACTGGGGTGTAGATGTGCCCTTGTGTCCCTGTTCAGACTGCTCCCCCAACACTGCAGCCCCTGAGCCCCTCCCACCTTTTGCTCTGATAACCTGGGTGCAAGCCATGATTCAGGTCTGTCCAGAGCCTCGGCACTTTGTCCTTTATAGGGCATCTCTCCCATGGGAGCACCAAGAACTGAGCTGGCATGAGGTCACCAGAGGTGGGGGCACCCCAGCCAAGGAGGGGCTCTCCTTCCCAGGCTGAGAGAAGGCTTGGGGTAAACAAGAGTCAGACAGACACATACAGCTAAGAAGATAGAGAAGAGACAGGAAAACAGGGGGGAGCCAACCAGAGGGGGATACCTGGCCATCCCCAGGGTGTCTCTTTCTCTGCCTTTCCCCTCATTGTGAGCTGTTCTATGCCCTCACCAGCGTTGGGAAAGAGGGGTCAGTCTCACAGACACATGCCGGTTGGAATTCAGGACTACCGTTTGGGTAGGGAGGCCACATTGTAAGAGAAAGTGGATTTCTCTTGAAGAAGAGACCAGAGAAGGCTCCTTCAGGGGAAGAGTTGGAACTCTGGCTAGATCAGATGTGGAACTGGTGGGTGCCTGGAAGTCAGCCTGGTGGAAGTGCCCTCCTCATCAGTGTGTGAAGGGGGAGTAAGGAGAGAACTCCAGCTCCTTCCAAGGAGATGAAAATTGAGAAGTAGGAGAGAGAAGGGTAAGGCCCTCTGCTTTCCCAACTTAGACTGGACCCAGGAGGTCCGGGACATTATGAACACTGAGTCTGTATCCTACAGGAAGTGCACCCTTTGGGCTTTCCTCCTGGTAAGCTCACACACACATCCTGGTTCACAAATGTCTAAGGAGGGCCTGCTCTGGTATCATTCCAAGGCCTAGGGAAGGCAAGGCCAGTGGCCAACATCTGGCCGCAGCTTCAGGGCATGATGGTGCCAGATAAGGCAGACGAGGGTCTGCACCTGGAGTCTGGGCTCTTACACAGAGCAGCTGAGCCTCCCCGGGGAAGGGATTGATGGCAAGGAGCCTACTCCATCTCCAGATGAGATAAGAATACAGGCTAGAAGCCTGACCCCACCCCACACCTCTCTCACTCCTGGCTAGTGCTGTCTGACAGCTGAAGGGTAACATAGTCTTGGGGAGTTTCGGTATTGGCCCATTTTAGGCTGAGACCCAAGTGCTAGTCCCACCCATCAACCTCAGCCTCCTACCCAACTGGAACAGGTTCTCGGTATCTTAGCATCCTATGGGACTTACGATGAGGTTTTACAGATTGTCTCACCCTGCCCTTTGTTCAGGCTCAAATGTTTCAATCCTGAAGTATCAGAATGTTGCTCCTATGATGGTACATCAGATGAGCAGATGTCCTGTGCAGAGTGTGGGTCCTTTGACTATTTCACAAGTTATTTTTGGACATGATTAAGACTAAATTTTAAGATAATTTCAAGGATGAATGAGATGGTTTCTAGATATATATAAAGGACATGCAGGGAATGGTGTTGGCTCCGAGTTTGGGTTAAGGTGATTACAGTTTAGCTCAGGAGTTACCCATCTTAAAGGGGGAGTTTGAAATGAGCTGATGCAGAGAATCTGGCCCCCCAGCCTCACTGCCTCATAGCCCCTTTTTGTCCCGATAAACACTTTCCCCATGAAGTCAGAATTTGGAGAATGCTAATGACTTCCCAGATAAAGTACAGGTTATGGTGATGCTGAGACAGAAAACCAGCCCATGGGGGAAAGGGTTAGGGAAAGAGCAGGAGAAGGAGGCAGCAGGGACAGGGGACTAACATTAGAAGTGAGAGAGAATCGTGTCCCCCAGAGGTAAGACCTTTTCTCAAGTCTTCAGGAGGCAGTTCATTTCCTAAGGGTCAAGCCTAAGTGTCCATTTAGTTAGTTCATTTAGTACGTGTTGATTTTGTGCCAGGAAGTGCCGGGCAATTTTCATTCAGGATTTCATTTATTCATAATGATCCTGGGAGGCATCACGAGTCCCAAATTTTATTTGAGAAAACCAAGGTTCGAATGTGTGGCAGGGTCCTGCAGCATGGGGATTACATCCAGGTGGGTCTGACCCCAAAACTCGTGCCCTGAATTCATGCAGTACAGAAGCAGATTTAAAAAAAAAAAAAAAAAAAAAAACCCAGATCAGGGAAGATTCGGCTCTGTCTCAACTTCCTGGCCTCTCTGATTGAGGGCTTTTTCCAGCACTGTCGAGGAATCCCTATGGGGGGGCCTGAGCTGAGCAGGTCTGGGTTGGGCAAGGCTCAGCTCCAGGGGTAGTACTTGGCGGGTAGAACAAAGAGCAGCTCAGGTCTCCATGGGAGCAGAAGGTGAGCTGTGGCAGAGGCTCTTTACAGATAACTAGGTCTTCCACACTTGTTTTTCTACATACGCATGCAGACTATACAGAAAGCTTAAAACTGCAGCAAGAAGGACTTGGATTAGGCTCAAGAAATGCCTTTCTCAGTGTAGTACACTGGGAAGGGTTCTGGGGGTTGTTTGTGGGTCTCCCTTTAGGCATCTGGGATCATGCAGTACAGTTTGGAGGCCAAGCCACAGACATCTCTCATGAGCAGAGAAGGCCACTGCAAGCATTTGGCTAGGAGTCTTCGACGTGGCG
>PVKY010011494.1:0-12006 GCA_004027775.1 Bradypus variegatus
TGCTACTGATCCTGCCTGACCTACTGACTTGCAGGATCTGACAATACTAGCTCCGGACAGGAAGAGCTGGTTGCATGGTCGTTTGATGTCTGCTAACCAGGCACTGGTTTTTGTCTGGGTCTACTAGCACACCAGGACCTACTGTCCACTGGTGAGTAGTCACAGCCTTGTTCCAGAACCCCGGGTGTCTGCACTGTCACACTCCCAGGGCCTGGCGAAGGTACCACCCATTGCCTTTATGTACTACAGGTAAGTTCAGCCCTAACGCACTGGTTCGCTTAGGTAACAAGTGGCAGAGAAGCCTGCCCCTACCCCCAATCCAGATCTTCAGCAGAACCCCCTTTTGCTCTGCAACACTCAAAACTGGCAGTCTTCCAAGTCACCTGATAATTGGGTCAGAACAGTTCCCTGTGTGGTATATGCCAACTCCAAAACCTAAAGAGGCCCTTCGTGTGTTCTGTCTCCTCTGAGCGATAGGGGATGCAAAATGCTGTAATTTTCCTGGCATGCTCTAGAGCACTGTACCCCTAAAAACATCACTGCTGGGGCAGATCCCAGAACTTTTGGGGGATTCTCCCCCACCGTTAGACATGCATTGTGCTACCAAGGCATCCAGAACACGTCACTTCCTCTTCACCATGTCCCATTAGCATGATGTCATCAATATTCCTCAGAATGTGTGGAAGATCAAGGTCCCTATGGATTATATTGCAACAGAGATTAGGGGAGTTAAAACAGGCTTGAAGCAGATAACGAATGGATGTGGCTGTCTTTCCAAAACAAATGTGAACTGCTTTTGACCCTTTTTTACTACTGGGAATTGGAAAGAATGTTCAACACATTAATAATTGCCTTATTAAGTGCCAGAGTTGTCTTAATTCCAGTAAAGACCCCAAACCTGGCACAGCTGCCCTTATTGAGGCTACTGATGAGTGTCTGCAGGGGTCCCCCATTATTTTCTTTAACTCACCTGGGTTTTGCTGGGGCCATTCAGGTAAATGGAAGGAGATGTGATGGGAACAACATTTTGAGTCTTTGAGGGCTGCAGAGTGTCTGCAATTCTGCCTGAAATGCAGTATTGTTTCTGATTGGCACTGTTTTCTGGTAGGGGTGCGCGGAGTGGGGTGTGTCAAGCTGTCTGGCCAATTAGGACAGTGAGCCAAACTGGAGGCAACAATCATGGCTTTATTCACTCATGGTGACACTGCAGGCAAGAGGGGAGAGAGAAAGGCGCAGGCTCCCCGGTGTTCCATTATTCCCTAAAGAATGGCATCCAGGGAGCGACAAATGATATGCAATGCAGAGCAGGGAACCCACTGCCAGGAAGCCCAAACAAAATGTTCCTGCCTGTCTGTGGATGGGCAAGGTGGGGTGCTGTGTATGGAATGGAGGTGTCTGGGCTGAGTCTTCAACTGCAGCTCCCTCCAGAAGACCACAGGACCTGGCAGGGCACCAAACCCAGGGCTGGGAGGGCAGCTTCCTCCCATGAGGCCTGCCAGGCAAAGCCCTGTGATTGCCTCGGGGAGTTTCAGGAGCTTCTACTTCACCCTTCCTATCATAATGGTTCTTACTCCACAAGTCACAGGTCAGTAGTAGGCTGTGCCAGCTGCCTGGCGCAACCATCCCAAGAGTGCACTGGGGACCAGATGAGTAACCACAGGACTTGGACCGGGGCTTTGTCATCCGACTTCCATGAGCCCTAGCTCTAACCAGAGCATGGTATTTCAGGTACCCCACTGTGAGCATCAGCTCAGATCCTGAATCTAACAGCCCTTGAAAGGTCTGGATATCCCCTTCCCCCCAATTCATAGTTACTTTGCTAAATGTCTCTAGGTCCCTTTCAGTAAGGATGGGAGGAATATTTGTGTGTGTCTCCTTGTGGTGGCATTGTAGGCTCCTTCCTCAAAGGGATCACGCCTCCCTTTCAATCACTGGCCTCTGGATCTGAGAACTGGCTCAGATTTAAATTCAGAGTGAGGGACCATGATTTTCCATTGGAGCAAATGACAAACCTTTTGCACATCAATTCTGGATTTTTTTCTAGTTATACAAGTCAAACAACGCTCTAGTCAGCTGCCCATCTACTTCACCACTAAGAGCACTACATTTCATAGACACTGCCACGATCCCTGTGGGTCAAATCACCCTAGTTGCCACGGCAGCCCAGGGCAGAAAGCAGAAGAAGTACACCAGGCACGCATTCCGTGGGGAGCTGTCCATGTGGAATGAGTCTGAGCACCCATGAAACAGCAGAGGTGGGCAGAGGGGACATGACAGCCCCAGAGGCCCCTGCTCCCGTGTTTCAGCCTTCTCCTGGCGTGGGGCATGCTGGAACTGGAGTCGGGGTTTCGGTCTGGAGGCAATGGGAGGCAGTGGAGGCGGATGAAGACAACTGGCAACTTCTTCCACCTAAGGTAAGGTCTTCTCGCTAGTTTCTAGCACCATTCGAGGCGGCACTTCTACCAACAAGGGAGGCCCAGTGGTGATCAGGGAAGTCACTGCAGCTGTCCCAAGTGTAGCCATCCAGGCAGGGTCCCAATCTTTCACCCACTCATGGAACAAATGTTTACTGAGCTCCTACGATGTGGCCTCCCTCTCTCCCCTGGATGTGTGTCACACACACTTTCCCCTCCGTGTGTCACACACTCGGGCCTCGGTCACACCCACTCAACCACTCTGTTTCTGACCGGACAATCCCTGGACCCTGCCGAGGGCCGACTCCCCTCGCTCCTCCCGACGGCCCCACTTCCCCCTTTCCGTTTCCGCGTCCGCAGACCAGTCGGTTCTCGCGCAGGCAGATGACGCACAACCCCGCCCACTTGACACGCCCACCTGGTCCGCTGCGCGCCCAACCGCACACGACACTCCTGATTGGCCCGCGCCATTTGATCAGTTACAGGCCACGGTCCAAACAGCAGCCCGTCTTTTGAGCGGCCACGCCCCAGGGCGGGGCAGAGCAAAGACGCGCTTAACCTGGCCTTAGGAAAGAGCTCCCGGACTATAGGGTCACGGAGAGAGCCGAGTGACACCGGAAAGAGCCGAAAGTGCCGAAGAGACACGAGAATGACCCGAGAAGCCCAGGCCGGCCGGAAGCAGAGCCGAGCGCGGCCGGAAGGAGCCGAGCTCTCCCGAAGAGGTCTGAGCGCAGCTGGGGGTTGGGACCGGGTCGAGCCCGCGTAATGGCGGCGGAGGGGGCAGCTGTGGCCGGAAGTGGGGCCGTCGGGGGCCGCCCTGTCAGGGACCTCTTGGGGCCATCCAAGTGCCCGGACGCGGCCTCGAACCGGCGTCGCACCCCGGTGCTGTCGCGTGACGCCGAGCGTCGAGCATTCCAGTGGTGCCGAGAGCACCTGGGAGGGGCCTGGCGCCAAGTGCGGCCCGAGGAGCTGAGGGTTAACCCCGTGAGGTGGGAGGTCAAGGGTCAGCCCCCTCCTGATCGCGGGCCGGGGTCAGGGGTCAGATTTGTGCTTGACGTTTATACAAGCACTGAGCGCCGAAACCCGGGGCGGGCTGGGGGCTCTGGGCGGGTGGGGCGGGACCTGGCTGTCGGGACGCGGGGGCGGGGCCTGGCTGCAGGCGGGGTTCGGATGGGCGGGGCTAGGCTGTTGGCGGGGTCCCAGCGGGCGGGGCCTGGCTGCCGGGGACATCGGTGGGCGGGGCCCGGGGCGGGGCCTGGCTGCTGGCGGGTCCGGCCGCCGGCTGAGCGGCCCTGTGGTCTGCAGCGGGGGCCTCAGTAACCTGCTCTTCCGCTGCTCGCTCCCTGACCACCTGCCCAGCATCGGCGAGGAGCCCCGGGAGGTGCTGCTTCGGCTGTACGGGGCCATCCTGCAGGTGAGGAGGGAGCGAGGGCCAGCGCCCCACGCCTTAGGACCGCTCCGCTGTGCCGATGGGAAACTGAGGCTGGGGGCTGATCACTTCGGACAGGAAGGCCCAGCAGGGGTGGGAGGAGAGACCAGGCCCTCTGCTCCCTTGCTGTCCATCTTCCTCCAGGGCGTGGACTCCTTGGTCCTTGAAAGCGTGATGTTCGCCATCCTTGCCGAGCGGTCCCTGGGGCCCCAGCTCTTCGGAGTCTTTCCAGAGGGCCGGCTGGAACAGTACATCCCAGTACGAGCACAGCCCAGGCTCGATCTGCCCGAGGCACCGCCTCCCCCAGACCCTGACAGCCCCGCCTCCCCGTCCTCCTGCCCCAGCCCCCTCCCGCCCCAGCCCCCTCACCACCCTGATAGGTTCCTGGGTGCAGAGCCGGTCCCTGAGAACTCGAGAGCTGCGTGAGCCAGTGTTGTCGGCAGCCATTGCCACGAAGATGGCCCAGTTCCACGGCATGGAGATGCCTTTCACCAAAGAGCCTCACTGGCTGTTTGGGACCATGGAGCGGTGAGTCTGGGCCCCCTCAGGGTTCCTGTGTTCCTGGCTGACCCCTCGTGCTGGCCCTTGTCTCTGTGACTGCCTGGCCTCCAGCCAAGGGGTCAGATGTCCCAGTGTCTGCCTGGGCTCCCACGGGACAGACTTCCACGTGTTGTCAGACACGTCAAACAGTGGCACGATGGGTGGGGCTGTCGGGTGTGACGGCTCGGTGGGAGGGTGGTGGGGCACGGATAACAGTGTGTGTCCTTTTCTTTGGGCTTCAGGTACCTAAAGCAGATCCAGGACCTGCCCCCCAGTGGCCTGCCCCAGGTGAACCTGCTGGAGATGTACGGCCTAAAGGAAGAGATGGGCAACCTCAGGTGAGGGCACAGCCAGGCACAGGAGGCGCCTGGTGCCCAGCAGGGCCTCGCAGTGGGCCCTGAGCCGCCTCTGGTCACTCCTGGTCAGGACCCTGGCTCCTGTTCCCTGCAGGAAGTTGCTAGACTGCACCCCGTCACCAGTGGTCTTCTGCCACAACGATATCCAGGAAGGTAGGAGAAGGCACCTAAGTCCCCCTGACCCTGGCGGGGGACCAGAGGCCCACCTTGACCCGAGGTGGGGGGTGTTGTATCTCACTGAAGCACCTGCAGGACTCACCCTGAAAGAAGAATCGGGGAGGCACTGCCCCCCATCAGGGCCTGTGGAGATTCCAAGGGAAGAGGCACTGAACACCAGGTGGTCAGTCCTTAAGCGTCTGTTAGGGGAACTTATAGAGAGCTGCAGCCACCCCGCCAGGGACAGCGAGGCGCCAAGAAGCTCACTGCAGTGTCTGTGCCTGAGGCGGCCCCTCTAGATGGTATAGGGCTGAGTGCCAGAGGCTTTCGTGCAGGGCTTGGGAAGACATCCAGGTGTGTGCTCTTGTCTTAAAGGGGATGTGTGCCCAGCTGGCAGGTTCAAGGTTACAGCTCACTTTGGGGAGTTAGGGGAGGGAGCCTGAGGAGGGGCAGGCAGGGGGAGGGCCCTCCCGGGTTGGGGAGAAGATGCTCTCTGTCGTACGTTCCATCCCCCATCAGCCTTTATAATGTCACACACCCCTCTTTACCAAGAGTCATTGGGCTGTGAGCAGGGTGGAGGAAGAGTTGGCAAAACTGTTTTTCCTGTGTCTTGTGTTTAAGGAGCATTGGAGAAAGAACCCATGGCAATAATATATATGAGTGCATAGAATAAGTTCAATTATCCCAATACCTGGAAGGTTTACTGAGAGTGTTTTCCTTCAGCTACTTTACCCTGTGAACAGCCTTTGCTTGAGACCACGATGTGTCATCACTCATTGGATTTATGAGTTGCATTTGTTTTGGCAAGTGAGCTAAGGACTTACCTACTTCAGCCTTGTTTTTTTTTTAAACTGGAATGTATTTAGACACAGTATTTAGTTTTTAATAAGTGAGTGTTTCCCCTTGGGCTGTCCAGGGCCGTGTGGTTTTGCAGCAACACCTTGTGTCCAGCCGCAATTTTTTATTTAGCATGGAGAGGCTATACTCAATAAAAACCTTTCGGAAGGTTTTTATCTTGAGCATGATGTCAGTATCACCTCCTTGGGGAATAAAAACAGAGATTAAATAATCCCACCAAGAGAACACGGTCCTGCTCCACCTCCTTCTCCGGAGAGTCTCCTTTCAGGGCACTGGGACTGTGTCTGATACCCTGGAGGGCGTCTCCCATCCACCGGGGGCCGCTGCGAGCGCGCTGTGCCCCACACCCGCTGTGTGTCATCGGGAAATTTCATAAATACTGGGGTGTCGGCTCCAGTTGGTAGCAAACCAGTCACTGCTGGTTAGGAAGACGGTATGGGAGCATTTTGTGGGAGACATAGCCCAGGTGTCTAGAATTAATTTACTCATAGTCTCTTGTGTGGCTTTTTTGTTGCAGACTGGGATAGTACCCTGTGGTGGGAGTTAGCCAGAAAACACCCGTCCCACAGCTGGGTATGGGTGCCCCTGACAGAAGGTTGTATTCTTTGGAGCGTTACGTGCCTTCCTGATGGCTTCTGTTTCTGAAGCTTTGCTGGAAAGGGTTAGGTTGTGGCCTGGGGTGGATAACTTCTTCCCCTGTGAACTAGCAGTGTCACCTGTGATGTTGGTGATGTTCAAGGGTGACTTTGTCTTCTGTTGCTCCCGGATACAGCGCTGGACGGTCTCCCAGTCGCAACCTCGAAGCGGGTCGGCCCACTGGGGGCACCTCCATAGCTGTTCAGAGGCCCGAGGTCAGAAACCCGAAGTTGAGTCGGCTGTGCGTGCCAGCCAGTGGTGGGCCCAGGCCAAAAACACACTGTCAGGGTGCTCCGGTTAGCCATGAAAGGCAGCGTAAGCTCGCTGTGAAAACAAGAACCGTTAGGAACACGGATTGGGGAATCTCTCCCTCCCAGTAAACCAGCGCTGGTTCCTCCTCTGGCGGTGACCTCTGCCGCAGCACAGCGCATGCCCGAGCCACTGCAGGAGGGCCGCCCTCCACGCCGACAGTCCACAGCGTTCCAGCGTGCTGTCCCACAGCCGGGCCCTCCTAGGTCGGAAGCTCGCCTGCCTGCGGCCGCTGTCTCTGGGTCCTCTCTTCCAGGAATGTCGGGGTCGGCTCTAAGGTGTCAGGGGCCTCCGGCCTCAGCGTCGAGAGGATCCTGATCTGTCCCGTGGACGCTGTCCACCCCAACCCAAGGCGTATTTCCTTTCCTGGGGTGACAGGAGAGGAGCTCACGGCGTTATCCACCTCTGGTGGCGTTTAGCTCTGAGCCCCATGGCTTCCTTGTCCGTTTCCTTATTTGCATGGCTTGTGCAGCTGGGAGGCTGGCTTACCTCCCTCAGTGGGCACTTCGTTAAGGTTTCTGGGGGCCTCTGGCTGGACCACTGCCCATCCTCTTAAAGACGTCCGCCTAGGAAGGAGACGGATCATTTTTTGAGTAGGCTGATTTTCCTTTCTATTAAGCCAGCCCCTTGAGAGTTACAAGGCAGATGAAACTGCCTTGCTATCGTCTCCTTTTTGCCCAGTCTTGGATTTGGGTGCTGTTGATACACTCAAAACGGTCCTGGGCTTGCCAGACATTGTTGTGGGCACTGCGGTCCTGTATGACTACCGGGGATGCTTGCACATACCCCCAACGGTGCCTACGGGGGTCAGAGCCCAGCGGCACCCATGGCACCCAGGACGCCCTGTGGCGTCCACCCACTAACATCTGCAGCTTTAGAGCCTCGTTACGTGGCTCAACGCCCGGGAGACTCAGTGTCCTCTGGAGACGAGCTGACCGGCCATGGGTGCTGACCTCCACGTTGTGTGGACATCCTGTGCCCCCCTTCCCGGTGTGTCCAGTGGGCCACATCTGTGTGTCAGTCTCTCTACCTCACTGGTCTCTGCTCTGATTCTGCTTCTCCGTTTCCCAGGAGGGGGAAGCCTGGAGCTTCCACCCCGTGGTTGTGGGTGGTCCCAGATGTCCTGCCATAGTTCAGCCCCCAACTTACCGGATCCCCGCCTGGCAACCCATACTGTTAACCCTTTCATAACTGCCCACGAGTCAGTGCAAATGGTAATCGGGTGTGAGGAGCCAACCAGAATGCTCTTAGCTTGGCTGTGGACGCCTTGTCCTGGGCCTGTCTCCACCCACCCGCCTGCTGGCTCTGCAGCCTGAGCAGGAGACTTTGTGCGCTGAGCACTCCCCTTCCCTTATCCATCGGGGCTTTTCTAGGGGCAGCTCTGGGCCTGTTCTGATTCTGTGGTGTTTGCTACAAGCCCTTCTGGGGTTCCAGTCAGATGGGACTAGATGCTGAGCATCCCCTCTGCTGAAGTGTGTGCCACCGCACAGCGTGCCATTCCGGGCCACCGCACAGCGGGCCTCACATCAGCCCCTCTGCCCATCCCTCAGTGGGGCGTGGGGGTTTTATTTCCACCACCACATCCCCCAGGGCGGCCTGTTTGTAGTGAAGCTTGGTGCGCAGCGAGGAATTGCTCCTCTAGGATGATATGGCATTGCTCAGCTCGTCTGAAGAGTTGATACCAAACCCCTTTGCATCCCTTTGCCGTGGGGCCCACTCGATTCTGTCTGTGATGGAGACATCTAGCTCAAATGGTCGCCCTGGAGTCAAGTTTGCAGGGCTTGTCCTTGGACTACTAACATTTTTGCTTTGGCAAAGGCCTCCTCTTCCTTGTGCCCCCAATCCCATCCTGCTCCGTTTTTTGTTAGCCTGTAAAGGGGGTGCAGGCGTGGTGCCACGTGAGGAGTGATGTCCTCCAGTCGCCTAGTGACCCACTGAAGTCTGCGCCTCTGTAGCTGTTTGCGGGTGGGGGTAAGCTTGGGTTTTATTTATTATGGCAGGTGGTAGAACGTGAGTCTTACCTGACCATACAGCCTCCGGGGACTCGACAGTGCTTCCTGATGCTTGTATTTTCTGCGATCGCCCGTTTTCTTTTCTGGAGGCACTACCAACCCTCCCTGTGGCTTTCCGTAAAAGATTTGAGCCTACAGAGGTTAGCAAAATACCATCCACAGTGTTCTGCGTGTGCTGCCGGAGGTGAACGCCCGGCGGCTGGCGGCTCCGCAGGTGTCCTCAGGCACTGTCGCCCTCCCGCCTGAAGGCAGGCGAGTTCTGTGATCACTTATTGGTACGCCAAGGAGGGCACTGGTCAAACCCACGGCAGCACGGTGCGTCCCTAGGCAGGCTGTTCCTCTCTAGTATTGGGGCCACACCAGGGCAGGAGTGACTGTTCAGTCCCCGATCGTCTGCAGTCACTCTCCACATCTCACTGGCTTCTGTAGCAGCCAAACTGGCTGTTGAAACGACTGTGCCGGTTGGGTACTTGGCACCTTTGTAAATTCCAAGACAGTTGCGGATGTTTCCTGTGCTCCCCGGGCAGGTGACGCCAACAGCCACTGTTCCTGGTCCCGGCAGGACCGGCTCCCACCAAGTGGTGCCCTCAGCTCTCACCGCAAGGTGAAGTTGTACGGTGTGTCTAAGGCGCCCACTCCCAGAGCGTGTTCAGCTGTAGGCACAGGCCTGCCCACCCGTGGGGTGGGGGGCTGCGGCCTGCTTCTCACCGGGAGCCAGTGGGGAGCCCAGCGTGAGGGGGTTTTCTGCCGCTGTGTCTGCCACGGCCAGCACCTCTTCTGTTGTGGGGACCCATGTCCAGCCACTTCCTCGCGGGACCTCCCCTCGGGCGGGGCCAACTCTGGACCATGGGCCTCAGTGTCCTGCTGCTCTGGCTTCAGCCCTGCCTGGATTTCAGCGGAACAGCATTGGGCTGTTTGTCGCTTTCCCCCCACGCCGTCCCAGCTCCCAGCAGGCCCTGCCACATCTGCGGGAAGCTCTGCCATGGATTTGGGGGTGGCGGTTTTTCCTTTTTCCGCATTTCCCTCTCCCTCCCGTTTGGCACTCTGGACGCTGGATGTCCCGGCATCTGTCTCCCCTGACATCCCACACAGGGATGCCAGTGAGAGGGCCCAGGGGAGGGAGGTGGGTCTCCTTCCGCCCAGGAGGCCCTGGGAGGGGCCCAAACGGCCAGGCACGTCCCTAGCTCTCAGCAGTGCTTGCGCCCTTCAGTTGTCTTCCAGGGGTGCAGGATCTCCTGGCACTTTCCCCTCCAGTGGCCACGCATCATGACAGGCCTTCCTGATCCAATCAGTTAAACTGTGAGCACCCCACATCGGCTCTGTGTGACGAACGGGTGGCGATGTCACCTTTTCATCCTCACTCCGATAAGACACCCATCAGCTCTGCTATCCCAGAGCCTCGCCCCAGCCATGCTGCCAGTCTCCTTAGGATTCCGGTGGAAACGGTTTACGCTTTCAGTCAGCAATGCTGGGGTGTGTTCCTGGGTGGAAAGCGTGTGTTCGCTGGCAGTGAGGGCCCTGGGGCTCCTGCTGGTCTAGTCTGTCTTCCCGTATTCCGTACACGCCGACCAGCAGAAGTCTCCCCTCGGCAGACTCATCAGACCCACTCCCTCTCTAGAGGATTCCAGGTCTCTGCACCCCCAGTCTGCAACTTCGCTTTAGGGTGCCTGCCCACACCTTTTCACATCCACAGACCACGGTGTTCGGCCTCGACTCCTCTCCTTCCTTCCTTCCACCTTCCCCGCCGTGGCATTACCAGCAGGACTTGCCCTCCCAGCTCACTCCAACTGCACCTCTTCCTCCAACTTCAAACTGGCCTCAGCTGCTCGCTGTGCTGCCCGCAGCAGGGGCCACCCTATCCCAGCTGCCAGCTGCTCGCCTCCTTGCTGGCTGTGGGGTTTCTGGAGCAACGAGGCGTTCCCAGGGTGGCTCGCAGACATCCAGGAGGCGTGCCACGGGCCCCACATGGACTCTTGTGGCCGGCCCAGGATTTCCCTGGTGGGCTCCTCTATTCCCCAGCCCGTTTCTCCTGAATCCTGCCAACCACAACAGTTGTGTGTCCTGCTGAAGCACCGGCAGGACTCACCACAAAAGGAGAACCAGGGGGAATCCCAGCCGGGACTGCCCCCCACTGCCCCCCATCAGGGCCTGCGGAGATTCCAAGGGAAGAGGCACTGAACACCAGGTGGTCAGTCCTTAAGCGTCTGTTAGGGGAACTTATAGAGAGCTGCAGCCACCCCGCGAGGGACAGCGAGGCGCCAAGAAGCTCACTGCAGTGTCTGTGCCTGAGGCGGCCCCTCTAGATGGTATAGGGCTGAGTGCCAGAGGCTTTCGTGCAGGGCTTGGGAAAACATCCGGGTGTGTGTTTTCTTAAAACAGGATGTGCACAGGGTGGGCAGCGGTCAAGGTTAAGGCAGTTACAGCTGGGCTCTGCCCCGGGGAGTTAGGGGAGGGAGCCTGAGGAGGGGCAGGCAGGGGGAGGGCCCTCCCGGGTTGGGGAGATGCTCTGGGTGCTACCTGGGGCCCAGAGGCCCTGCAGTGACCAGAGCCCACCCCGTCCCCCCAGGGAACATCTTGCTGCTCTCTGAGGCAGGAAGTGCTGACAGTCTCATGCTGGTGGACTTCGAGTACAGCGGCTACAACTACCGGTGAGGGCCCGTCCGTGCGTGGTGCCCATGGCGCCCTGGAAACAGGGGCCTTCGGCTCTGCATCCAGCTGCTCGGGGTCTCTAGGGGCTGTATCCACCTTTTCCCCTAGGGGTTTTGACATCGGGAACCACTTTTGCGAGTGGGTTTATGATTACAGTCACGAGGAGTGGCCTTTCTACAAAGCGCGGCCGGCAGACTACCCCAGCCGGGGCCAGCAGGTATGTGGCTGGAGGCCTGGGAGAGCAACGGCCTGTGAGGGAGGAGGTGGCTGTGGTGAGAAGGGGGGCTCATGGAAACATGCTCCACAGTCTCCGTGATTCCTGACTCCTGTCCGTTGATCCCAGCTCCATTTTATTCGCCATTACCTGGCAGAGGTGAAGAAAGGTGAGAACCCCTCCCAAGAGGAGCAGAGGAAGCTGGAAGAGGACTTGCTGGCGGAGGTCAACTGGTGAGGGAGGAGGAGCCGGGGCCAGGGAGGAAAGAGCTGGGGTGCAAACGAGAGGGAGATGGAGGAGGAAAAGGGGAGAGACGGGCCAAGGACCGCAGCCAGCGGCCTGAAGGCAGGGAGAGGCGGGAGGGGGCGGGGTTAGCGCTGCAGGGCCTGGCCATGCCACCTGAGCTCTTGAACCCCTACTTTTCCTGCCCCCC
>PVKY010011495.1:0-12037 GCA_004027775.1 Bradypus variegatus
TGAGATTCTCAGGTGATTGCCTGGCAAAGTTTCAGAAGTGCTGGCTCTTTGTCTTCAGGACTTTCTTGGCATTTGGTGATGTTCTGTCCATTCACATGTAAACCACTGAACTTGTGTCAGTGAATCAGTTTCTGATCCAAAGTTGAGGTGCATTGGGAAGACAAGGTCACATGTCTCCCCACGTTGAGGACAACTGTTCCTTGGCCTCATGTCCCTACACATACCTGAGCTGCCGCCTCTTTCCGGTACCTTGTGGGATAGGAGCGCAGGAATCCCCTGTCACTAGCTAGCAGGAGGATGCTCAGTCCCCAGTCACACTCCCTCACTGGGATGCAAGTCAGAAAGTTCTCTCTCTCCTCCCTTCCAAGAGAGGCTGAAGTTTTGGGCAAAGGAGATTGCTGTGGTTTTTACTTCAGAAGTCTCTGGTTGGAGATGGCTCATTGACCCCTCTGTGGTTTTAAAGAAAGTATGTCTAAAACCTATTGTGTTCAATTATGTTATGCTGCTAGGAAAAAGAAAGTTTTGAGTTTCTTTTAAGGAATCTTTGGCAAAAAGTTTAGGACCACAAAATAAATGAACTGAGATTTTCAAGGAGTGTCTTTTGCCCTTGTATGTGATATAATTATTACAGGCCTGAGCTTTAAAATAAAGCTGCAAAGGGAGGGGAGCTGAGGGGTGCAGGATGGGAACATGACAGCCGGGCCACTTGTTTGTGATTGGCATGTTTTTTACTCCCAGTCTATTTATTCTGATCCTAAAGAAGAATTTACAAGGTTAATAGTTGGTAGTTGGCGAAAGTGGTTTAAGTAATGCCTGTGTAACTGGCAAGGCAGTTCTCTTTTGACAGAAAGACATGCACCTGAAAGAGAGAAAACACAACAGCTGTTCTCGGTGATAACTTTTGTTGAATTGGCTGTAGAAGAAAAGTTGCAAGCAGCTTTCTGAGGGACTGTGGATGAGGCCATGAATTTTTAAAAGATTAAACATTTGAAAATGAGAGAAAATTGCTGCCTCAGGACTATAGCTTCTATTTATTAAGCACATAGTCTTGCCAGATATTGTGCAAAGGGCTGCATGTGTTTATATTCTTATTTAATTATAACCACCCCAGTTTACAGATCAAAACTCACAGGCTGAAAGGGTGCATGATTTGCCCAAGGTCACTCTGCTAGTAAGAGGCAGCGCTGGCATGCAAACCAGGTCCCTCCACTTCTAAGCCCAAACTCCTGACCACTGTTCTCTATGTCCTGGAAGCACTTGCAGCAGAATGGGATTGATCAAAACTGTACTGTCTGGAGATTATCAGTTGAGATTCAGTATAAATGATGGCTCAGTCAACTGCACCAGGATTTTTACATTTCTAAAGAAGCTTGCTTCATGATTTGAATCATGTTTTCTTTAAAATATACATCAATTAAAGGTCCATCGATGCTGTTAAATGTCACATTCCTGTGGTAAAGTTACCTTACACTTAACCTATCCAACATTAAACTGCCACCTAGTGGCAGATGCTAGAATTGTAGGCATAGTATCTGAAAGGAACCAACTGACTTCTGAAAAGCTGGCTTTGGAAACCTAAACCTATAAAGTAACCATGTACATAGTAAACATCACAGATACAATTTCCTAAACCCAGAATCAACAGGGAACTAAAAACACAGAAGGAGGCAGTCTTACTTTACCTTTGCTTTTCTATGTGACACTAAAACCAAGAAGTTTTTATTTGGGGCACCAAATAGAACCTTAGGAAATATCACATGGTTTCACCTGTTCATTCCTAAAACTTGGTGAAGCAGGAATTCTGGGCCAGCCAGCTTTGCACACCCCAGTTTCTTTTGCGATGCCTGACAGCACCTCCTCTAACATGTGCAGTCTAATAGATTTCTATCTATTCATTCCAATTCCCCCATAAGGAGGACAGGTCACAGGTCTCCAAGCCTGCGTTCCTCTGTGAAGTTCAAGGATCGGACTTGATACTGTCTTAGTTTTCTCCCAGTCCCAACATTTTGTGATCCAAAAGCTATTAAGATCCAAGGAATAAATGCCTGTGGTAGAATATCATTCAAAAGAGAAAACATTTTAGGGGAAGAGGGGTCTTCTAGGCCCTTCTCAGATCCCACCACACTGGCAAAACGTGGCTGCCTCTGTATAAGGCCAGCTTTGTGCCCTTCCCCACCCCTGTTCCCACCGCCCATTTCTCTTGGAAGGCGTAGAAAGCCCCCTTGTCTTAAATGTTTCCCCTTAAAGGGCTCCTGCTGAAAGACTGCACACACAGCCAAGACTTTGACCTTCACCTTTGCCCCAAATAACTTGGTAAAAAAGAGTTCTTATCCTCCCTCTCTAGGTTTTGGAGGGATGTCAGCTAGGGTTAGCAGGAATTCAATGCAAATATAAATAGAAACATGGTCTATAAATAACACTGCTCCAAAATATCTGGAGGCACAAATACCGGCAGGGCAGCAGACAGTCACAAATCACGAAGGCTGGACAGTGAGTGCACATTACGCTCCATTGCCTTAGTGTCCCTCGGGATGCTTCAGCCTTGCCAGTGGAGCCTGAGAAACCCTGAGCACAGAAATGCCCTTCTTGTTGGCTGCTCTCACTCCCATCTCTTGCTAAACCTTCTCTGTGGACAGACGCATGTGGTAGAGCAAAGTAACACTGCCTGGAATCAGACCTGGCTTCTAGTCCTAGCTCTGGGGAAATTCAGAAAATATCGCTGAGTTGCAGCTTCTTCATCTGTGGTCGAGGGGTTTAGAAAACTGGAGTTCTTGAAGCGCAGGAACCATGGCTCGTTTCTGTCTCAGTTAAGAGGATGGAGTCCAGGGCCAGTTGCCTGGGCTCAAGTCCTAGTCCTGCCCCTTCCTAGCTGTTTGGCCTTGGGAAAGTTACATAACCTTTCTGTACTTCAATTTCCTTGTTAAAGAGGGGGAGACTAACAGAAGCTAATTTGTTGGGTTGCTGTGAGAATTGAGTTAATATCTTAAAGTGCTTGAAACAATGCCTGGCACATGATAAATGTATATAAATGTCTATTAAATGAAAAAAACAAATCTATGTGTCCGGTTCAATAATACGTGGAGTGAATGAATGAATGGATACCAGACCTGCCTGTCTTGCCGTCTATAAAGGGAATTCAACAAGATTCTGTGTAAGTTCTTTCTATGCCACAAAATGCCGTACAAATGAAAGTGGGCTTATTATTCTTACTTACTGGGATGACAGTTTGGCAGGGGCCAAGGTAGATTTCCTCATTATCCTCGTTCGTCATCTCTCCCATGTACATACTGTGTTTCTTTGGCCTTTGAGAAATGCCTGGAGCTGAGGCATCTTGGCAGTTTGGGAAAAGTGCCTTTTCCGATGCAACGTTCTGCTGTGGTGCCAGCATAACACCCCTCTCCCCTTCTTAGCATTAGGCCCAGTTTTGGGGTAGTACTGAAAAGACAAAGTTCTTCTCAGGCGAAGTAAGTTCTTAAGCAGACACCAGTGCAACTTTAAATAAATTTAAAAAAAAAGAAAAGAAAAGAAAAGAAAACCCACATTAAAAGAAAAGAAAAGAAAAGAAAAGAAAACCCACACCTCGCCAGAAAGCACCCTGGAATGGATAAGGGAGGAAATAAGGAGAAAACACTGAACTAGGTGTCAGGTGCCTGGATCTTAGGCCCAGGGTTACCTCCATTTAGTTGTGTGATGAGAGCCAGTCCCTCAGCTCTCCAAGCCTCTCCAGAACTGTAAAATGAGTTAGATTATTAGATTAGCTCAGTACTTCTCAGCCTCGGAGGTATCCGAGAACAATTTGGGGGGGCCTATTAAAAATGCAAGGCTCTCTGCCTGCCTCTGCCCCTTCCATTCTAATGCAAAGTGTCTGGGTAGATCCCAGGAATCTACATTTGTAATCAACATCCGAAGTATCTCTGATACAGGTAACCCAGAGACTCTCCCTCACATAAGCAATGCTGGGCATTGTATTAGTTACATGATGCTGTGTAAAAATGACCCCCCCCCCAAAAAAAAAAAAACTTAGCAGCTTAAAACAGCAAGAAACAGTTTCTATGGGCCAGGAATTTAGCAACAGCTTAACTGGGTGGTTTTGAATCAAGATCTCTCATGAGGTTATAGTCAAGATGTCAGCTGAAGGCTTGACTACAAGATGTCTTGCTCATGGGCTGACAAAGTGGTGCTGGCTGTCTATAGGAGACCTCAGTTTCTTGCCACATAGACCTCTCCTAGGGCTCCTTGAGTGCCCATACGACTTGGCAGTTGGCTTCCCTCATGTGTGTGATCCAAGAGAGAGCAAGAAGGAAGCTGCAAGGTCTTTTTATGACTAGCTTTGAAAGTCAAACACCAACATTTCTGCCATATGCTATTGGTTCCACAGGTCAGCCCTATTCCCTAAGGAAAGGGACTCTACAAAAGCGTGAAGACCATGAGGCAAGAATCACTGGGGTCCATCTTGGAAGCTGGTGTCCACAGGCCCTCCTGAGTCCTCAGTTCTATGAAATGGTTTCAGTGAGCTGCAGTTATTGTGTTAGGATTGGGGTAGAAATTAGCGAAGGTAGGACAGAGAGCTGAGTTGAGAACCTGAGGAATGTCATCTGCAAGTATAGCGGTGGTAACATCCACCCCAGAACCAGACTCAGCTAGACCAAGTGCCTTTCTGTTTCTGGCTGCTAAGATGCTCTGTAAAGCTGGGCAAGGGATGGCCCTATGGGAGCTCAGCTCTGACCTCAGAAAATGAGGGGGCTGGACATGGTACCCTCTGGGGTCTCTTGGTTTTCACCCCTATGATCCAGTTGGGCTGTGATCAGTGTAGACACTGGTGAGATCAAATGTTTGAGCTTGTGCTATGTGGCCCTGGGGTTAAGATCTGAGGAAGAAAGGCAGGCTGGGTCTGAAGGTGTTTGTGTCCCCTCAGGTCAAAATTGTGGTCCTTGGCATTGAAGGCACAGGAACTCAGGTGTGTATTTCTGAAATAGCCTTTGGTGGCTCTGCTTTGCTTTGTGTAGCCTGTGTGATCAAACCTCTCTTAGGTCTTCCTAGTAACCTCCAGCACACTTTCACACACACATATGCATGCACCCCACTCTGCAGCAACACTGAACTCACTGCAGCTTCTCAGATGTGCCATGGTCTCTTTCATCTCCAGACCTTTGCTTGGGCTCTTCCCTCTGCCAGGAACATTCTTCCCACCCCCCTTTGCCCACCTCACTCCTACCCTTCCCCAGGCCTGTCTCTCCTCCTGTGTGCTCCCACAGCTTCCCGTGTGGCCCCCATCATAACTGATCACACGCCCAGCTCACTCCTACCCTTCCCCAGGCCTGTCTCTCCTCCTGTGTACTCCCACAGCTTCCCGTGTGGCCTCTGTCATAACTGATCACACACCAGCACAGTGGTTGTCCAGCTGCCTCTTCTTCCTTAGACTGTCCTCTGTGAGAACTGGTGTTCTGGTTTGCTGGAACTGCTGAAATGCAATATACCAGCAATGGATTGGCTTTTACAATGGGGGTTTATTAGTTCACAAGCTTATAGTTCTAAGGCCATGAAAATGTCCCATTTAAGGCATCAGTAGGATGATACCATCTCTGAAGAAAGGCTGATGGCATCTGGGGTCTCTGTGTCACGTGGAAAGGCACATGGCCTGAGTCTGCTGGGCCTCTCCTGGGATTAGCTTATGGTTTCCTTTGCTGTCTCCAAAATGTCTCTGGGCATCTGTCTTACCTTCTCTCTCTCAGCTCTTGTGCATCCTATCTTGTTTCTCCCAGGGCATTTTCTCTCTAAGCATCTCAGGGTCCCCTCTTAGCTTTTCTGGGGCAAACTCTGGATTTCATCTCTTAGCTTCTCTCCTGGTTCTGGTTTCAACAGCTGTTTCCTAAATGTCACTGGGCATTTTCTCTCTAGTGTCTCGGGTTTGTTGGCTCTGAGCTCTGTCTCTCTCTCTGAGCTCTCTTAAACTAATTAAGACCCACCTTAAATGGACAGGGTCACACCTCCATGGAAATAATCTAATCAAAAGGTCCCACCCACAACTGGGTGGGTCACATCTCCATGGAAACAACCTAATCAAATGATCCCACCCTCAATAGGTCTGTCCACACAAGAATGGATTAAAAGAGCATAATCTTTTTTGGGGTTCATAACAAGATTCAAACCAGCATAACAGGGACCATGTCTGTATTCACATTCCCAGTCCCCAGTTCAGTGCCCCACACTTGCAAGGGGCTGAGTAGTTATGAGTGAATGAATGATGCATGCTAACTATGATCATGGAGTTGGGGTGGGGTTGGCCAAGGGATACATCTCCATGGGTACAGGGAAAGAAAGGAAGATAGCAAGATACTAAGAGCCTAGGCACTTACAGATTGCCTAGAGAAAGACATGACAAATCAAATCCCAGCTCCATCACTTACTAGGTGTGTGACCTGAAGCAGGTCCCTCAACTTTTTTCACCTTCCGTGTACCCAACCTGTAAAATGGAAATAACAACAGCATTTGGACCATAGGTTGCTGTGAAAATTAAATATAAAGTACATGGCACAGTGCTTAGCATGTACCAAGCACATAATCAATGTAATGCAGTATTAGTAATATCACCATCCTGGTAGGAGGTGGAAACTCAAAAAATGCTGCTGGGAGGTTGAGGAAGATAGTTGACCGGCTGGGCTCAGTTCTGCCAACAGAACCAAAGCTCAAGAAAAAAGCAGACTGTGGGGGACAGTGTCCACCCCAAGAGAGCCAAGCAAACTCCCCTCTGGCTGGCACTGCTGGGCCTGTAGTTATGGGGCCATTTTCCAGTTGCTGGCTCGGGTCTCTGCATCCTGTGGTTTTAGCTCTGCTTCACAGTGTGGACGAGCGCCTTTCAGCATCACCCCTCTGAAGGAGGACTGCCCTGTGTCTGCCCCACAGCTTCTTCATCATGCTGGCCTTTCTTCTGAGCCCCAGAGGCCCTGCACCCCTGACTGGCACCCCAGCCTGAGGGCGGTGCCACAGGCAGAGGCTGCCAGGAAGCTCTGCCCAGCATCCCACTGTCCCCTTGCCGGAGGGCAGGCGGCCCTGAGGGGGAGGAGCTGGAGCTGCAGGGGCTGAAGGAGGCCCTTATTCCTGTGCTCCCACAGGGAGGGTGCTCAGCTGCTGCTCACCACACCCACCACACCCACACTCCCATCCCCACGGAGCCGGAGCCGGGTGGCTTGGCCCTCATGCCGGGATCTGAGTTAACCACACTCTCAGGCCCGCTCTGTCTGGGCCCCCGAGGGCGGAAGGCAGCTATGGGGAGACCCTCACCCCCATTCCCCGGCCCCAGCATCTTTTACTGAACCCCTCCTGGGCACCTGACACTGTGCTACGCTCATCCTGTGAGTTGTTTCTAATCTGTATCCCAGTCCTGTCATCCCATATGACGTATGTGAAGGCTGATGCTCGGGAAGATTAATGTACACAGACATCAGAGAGTGAGAGCAGCTAGCTGGTTTGCTAGTGCCCTCGGGTGTGTGTGTGAGAGACAAACAGACAGTCTAGAATGAGACTCACACTTACATACTCACTCAGCAGATATTGGCTGGGTGCCGCTATGGGCCTGTCCTTGTGCTGGCGTGGAAGATTCAACAGTCAAGAAGAAAAACACTTCACTGCCTTCAAGGAGCCTCTATTCTGTGCAGTTGATAATCACACAAAGAGGCAGATGAGCGACACCATTACCAAGTGCGGTGATTCTAGGACGGAAACAGTCAGGGCCGGGAAAGGGGTCTAGAGAGTCCCCCAGACTCACAGTGGCATTGGCTCTGGCCGACATGGCTGGGCCTGTAGTTACAGGACCATTTTCCAGCCCTGTGAGGTGACCTTTATGCCGAGATTTAAAGGACAGAAAGCGTCAGCTGTGCCAAGGGTAGAGGGATTAGTGTCCCAGGAAAGGGGACAGCGTGCATACAGGTCCTGAAGTGTTTGCGGCATGGCTGGCCCAGTGGGTGAGGGGCAGAGGGGTGGGAGCTGGTGAGAGAGGCAGGAGCCGGCCAGATCTCACAGGGCCTCGCAGGCCACAGACAGGAGTTTAGGCCTTATTCTCAGTACAACTGGGAAGTCACCGAAAGGTTTAAGCAAGGGTTACATTTTAAGAATATTATTGTGGCTCCTGGGTGGAAAAATGGATCGGAAGTGGGCTGGGGAAAGGATTGGGAATCAAGACAGACAGAAGGTCGCTGTACAGTTCCTATGGCCAGGCCCTTCTCTATAACAATAGGCATCTTTTACTGAACCCCTCCTGGGCACCTGACACTGTGCTATGCTCATCCCGTGAGCTGTTTCTAATCTGTATCCCAGTCCTATCATCCCATATGACATGTGCGAAGGCTGATGCTCGGGAAGATTAATGTACACAGACACTAGTTTTAACAGCCAGTGTCTATGGACTCTGCAGCCAACATGCTGATCCCACTGCCTCAAGCTAGGTGGACCAGATTTTTTATTTTTTTTGGCCTTCCCACTGGTTCAAGAATAGAAAAACACTGCCGGCTCGTGACATCAGACCCTGTGTGCCCGGCTCGGAAGGCCAGTGGTCCATGGACCTTCAGTCTTTGCCTCCAGTCCACCACTGGTTCTCATCTTCAGTGGATTTGCCAAGTGCCTTCCAGGGTGTGTTCAGTGCCATCCAAGCTAGGCTCTGAATGCAACCACAGCCTCTACCCTAAGAGTGGAACCCAAGTGCATTTGTCCTCAGCTTGGCCACTTTATTGCTATTGTTATCACAAATTCCTCTCCTTTCCTTGGGGCTAAGGGCTGCCAGGGGAGGTCAGCTATGGCACTCTGCTGCTCAGAGTTGGCTGGCCCAGCGCACGTCCCTGCCAATCCACACTGCCATTTTGGCCAGCGTCATCGTCTAATTTGGTATCTATTGGGAATCCCTAGATGCTGGCCATCTTACAAGCGATACATTAAGACCTGAGCCTCTCCCACCAAAGTAAGATCTTTTCACAAATGAAATATCTGCCGTCTGTGTGAGGACTAAAGATCAACCCTGGGCATTCTCTCAAGCAAGGGAGGACAAATTGGCAAACTCAGGGGTTTTGTTTCTGTTTACATTTTTCTTCCCAAAGCTAATCCTATAGATAAGCATTTAGTCCTTATGTACAACAAATAATAAATTAAAAGTTTGTTCACATTTCAAGAAAAGGCATCTCATTCCAAGGATCCAGAATTACTACACATTGAAATTTGCTGCAACTTGAATCAAGTAATAAAGCATGTACTTTTTAAGTAAGCCCTGAGAAAATAAAAGTAAATATAGCTGTAATCAGTGCCCCTTCTCTGCTATAGATATTACATGGTCATTCTAGAGTTGTAATATATGTATCATTACAGAAATACTAACAAACCCCATCTACTCTTCCAAAAACTGTTCTGGCATGGCAAAAGGCTTCTGGGGTATAGGTGATGTTCCATTGTTTGATCTGCCTGCTGGGTTACATGGGTGTATTTGGTTTGTGAAGATTCATTGAGTTGTAACGTGCAGGTGCACTTTTCTCCATGTATGTTATATTATACCGCAATGAAAAGTTTAAAAAGAGAAAGAAACACAGAATCAAACTGTTGTTCTGGTCCTACAACTTGATAACGGTGTTCAGAAAGTCTTCAATACCATTTGGTTCAGCAAAAATGTATTAGTACCTATCACGTCTGAGGGACTAGGTGCTTTATCTCTAGCAGACACCCGTAAATCCCATGTGACCCCACTGGAGACAGAGGGAAAGAAGGATTTTGTTCCCTCAGGCCTGGCTCTGCGCACTGGGCATGGGAACCCAGCCAGAATTTGGGAGATCATTTTTCCCTGCTATACGTGCTGATTCTTGGTGTAAGCATGCTGCAGCTGCAAAAAAATTAAGGTTTTAATCTATGGCGAAACCCCAGTGGAATTTTGCAAGTTTCTCTGAGTATGGGAGGGGATGGGAGTGCCTGACTGGGAGCCTCCTAAGTGAGTCATCCTAGAATGCCCCAAGGGGGGGTGGAGGCGGTAAATAATCTAAGTAATCAGCCACCTCTTCAGTGTGGCACATTCTGGCCCTTTGAATTGGCTGATGGAGGAGCGTCCCTCAGAGGAGAACGGGGAGCTGTACGGGAGGCTGAATCAGGAAAGGTTACTGTACGCAGTTGGGGCAGGGGGAGGTTGTTAGTTTTTGACCTTAGGTGGGGAGCCATGTAGATAGACTGGGTGCTGCACCTGGGAGACACAATGATGCTTGGATTCCGTGTGGCCAGCTTGGAGACAGTCAGGGCAGGTCAAACACCCTCCATCCCCACCTCCTTGACCCGGTGTTGTCAGTTAATAAAAGATGGCTTTTGTTCAACATTTGTTATAAGCTGGGATCTGTGGTAAATGCTTTTATACAGTGCCTCACTGTCCCTTCACAATAGTCCTTTGAGGTAGGCATTATTATTTTGTGGTTTGAGGAAACTGAGATTCAGACAGGTTGTGACTTCCCCTTATGTCATGCAACAGTAAATGGCAGAGGCATATGTACTAACCAGGACTCTCCTGGTTTCAAGAAATAGACCCATGCCAACCTGGCTTAAGGAAAAAAGGGAAATTTATGGGGTCACACAATAAAAGCTTCAGGGGTAATGGCTTCAGGCATGGCTGGCTCCAGGTGACTGTATTACTTTCCTAGGGTTGCCATAACACAGTAGCACAAACCTGGTGGCTCAAAACAATAGCTCTGGAGGCTTGAAGTCTGAAATCAAGGTGCTAACAGGGCCATGCATGCTCCAGATGCCTGAGGAGCAGAATCCTTCTTTGCCTCTTCCCAGTTTCTGATGGTGGCTGGCAATCCTTATGTGTCAAGTCTTGTAGCTGCATAATTCCAATCCCCACCTCCAATTCACATGGCCTTTTCCACCGTGTCTGTATCTCTTCTCTTCTGGTGAGGACAGTGGCCGTATTAGATTGTGGCCCACCTTAACTCACTATGACCTCAACTTAGCTTGATGACATCTGCAAAGACCCTAGTTCCAAATAAGGTCACATTCACATGTACTGAGGGTTAAGACTGCAACATATTCTTTGGAGGAGACGCAACTGAACCTACCACAGGGACCAAATCTTGTGTCTCCCCAGCTCTCAGCTTTGCTTTCTTCTTTGTCAATGTCATTCTCAGGCAGGCTTCCCCCAAATGGTGGGGGAGATGCACAGAGATGCCCCATAGCAGCTTGGGGCCCCGTAGAAAAGGAGCACCTCTCTTCCCAGTGGTTCCATCAAAAGTCCTAGGCTGATTCTCACTGGGCCATCTTGGGTAACATCCGGATTAGTTATACCTGGTGTGGGGTTGAGATCAGCCTCTCTGAAATCACACAGACAGAGAGGGGTCGGTCCCCAAAAGAAAATTAGGACACCGTAATAAAAATAAAGGCTCTCAGGCAAAATCCAAATGCCTGCTATGCTAGACTTCAAGCCAAAGGCAGGTTGTGGTGTGGATCTAAAAGAAGGATTCCTGGGAGCCAGAACTCAGGGCATGGACTCAGGACCCCTGGGCTGCTGACCTCCCCCATCTGGGCATGTCCTTCCAGAACTGCACATGCCTCCTGCTCCCAGCCTCAGCTTCTAGGTCACACCCCTCTCCACCATCCAGATGGCCCTGAAATCTGCCGGCCCACGTGAAGGGCCAGAAGGCCAGTCCTTACAGGTGAGAAGCAGGATTCAGTGTCAGCGCAGTTATCTGAGCCAGGCACCAGGCTGCAGATGGCAAGCTGGGATGTCATCTCATTGCAGTAGGGGAACAGGTGGCTTGCGGTCCCCAGGATGCAGCAGGTCAAAGGTGGCACATTAGCTCCTGCAGGGTAGCACTAGAGAGGCAGGCAGGGGCCTGCCCACCAGCAGGTCAGAGTCGAACGTGAACAGGGCTATCCCAGTGAAGGCTGGGAGGCCATGCAGACAGGAAGGGCAGCTGAACTCACTCAAGGGCTGGCCCAGCATGCAGGAAGACGAGGAAGGCAGCAAAGTCTGATTTGACCCATTTGTCCACTCTTCTCCTCTCTACCCATCTCTTCCCCCTCC
>PVKY010011496.1:0-12001 GCA_004027775.1 Bradypus variegatus
AGTTATAAAATCCCTGATTTTGTCTTCTATTTATCCTTTTCTTTCTGTTCTTTTTCTTTCTTCTCACGCTCAGCTTTTGCTTCTTAACCAAACTTAAAATAGAATCCAAACCCCTTTCCCTGATAGGCAAAGCCCTACGTGATCTGGTGTCTGCCTACCACTGACACCACAGTCCTTGTTTGCTGCACTCTGGCCGTGCTAGCCATCTTGCTGTTTATTCCACACACCAACTTCATTTCTGCCACAGGGACTCTGCTCTTCCCTCTTTCCAGATACCTCCTCACCAAGCGTTTGCACAGCTGGCTACTTTGTTGCATTTAGGTCTCAGTTTCCTGAGTACAGCTTATCACATTGTTCTAATTTATTTTCTTTAGAGCATTGATCACTCTCTGAAAATACCTTGTGTATTTATTTATTTACTTGTCAAGTCTTTCTTTGCCTCCCAACCTCTACCCTATGTAGGCAAAAAGGAAGCTCCATTAAATTAGCCACCTTGTGTATCATGTTCATCATCATATTCCCAGCCAGGCCCCCAAAAAGGTAATCAGTACATATTTGAGGGACAATAAATAAATTGATGCATATTTCCTGAAACCAGGACTTTATGCCTATGTTTATGTCTAAATAAATAAACTTACTTGCTGTATCACTCTTAATGCTTATGCTTAGTAACATTATATTTTCCGTATTCTTCCTAAACAGAATATTTTTATTATGTGGAAGGATCAAAAGATGCTCTCCTTTGTGGTCTCAGCACAGATTCAGGGTAGGTAATGTTTGTTTTGTTTTTAGTCTGCATTCTTCAAAAGGAGACATATGCTCCATCAGTCTGCCAATCTGAACCTTTGAGTCTATATTGCTTTCATATATTTCATGACATTATTTGACTCATTCTGTCCTGCAGTGAGTCAAAATGTTAAAGTGTTCCTAGTTAATGCATACTCTTGGAAGTATGACTTTCAGGTAGTGCTTGAATTGAAACAACATAAAAGTCACATTAAACTTAAGAAAGTAGAAAATATTACTTCCAGAAAAAAAACACCAACAGTTGGTTAGATAAATTCATGACTTCGTGGAAAGAAGAGTGATGAAATCCTATTTATTTCCATCCACAAATTCTATTCATTCTCCAGTTAAGAAATAATCTGCATATATGTCTGAGGGATGTGACATTTTGGCCATTCTAAACAAAAGAGTCCAATAGATTTGAGTAAAGATATTTTAAGAATTAATCTTTATTCAAATACCTACTGTGTACACTGGGAACATAAAACAAGGAAGATTAGTTTCTTTCTCCCAAAGGAACTTTAGAATGTTGATTTTGTATAATGCGGTCATTGAAAAGAATCCATCAATTTTGGGAAAGATGAAAGTCTAAGAGCATGACAAATTATTTTATAGCTACAAATCTCTATTAATTTACACAATTACTATATTTTGACTACTCTTGATTTAATTCATTCCAAGAATAATTTGGGGGGCTACAGTTGTAGTAGAGGCCTATCTACCCAATCACTGTGGATCTAAGAACTATTAAATGATATCAGGGAAAGTTTCCAAGTATTGATGATGAAGATGATAGCATTTAGTAGCTGCCATTTACTAAATGCTTTCTAAGTGCAGGAATTAAACTAGGTAATTTGCATACATTTTACTATTTAAAAATATAGCAACCTTAAACTTTTGAGAATGGCTTTATTATCCTGTTTTCACAGAGAGAGGGACTGTGCCTTGGAGTATTAAGTAATTTGAAAGTCACCAACTAATAAGTAGTAGGATTGGGATTCAAACCCAGTTCTTCTGGCTCTAGTTCATGTGTCTTGTTAGTCAATATTGACTCCCTTTAATAGGAACCTTGAGTTTGTAACTTTTCTGTGGTACTCTTCAGCATCTATTCTTAAGTTACTTTAACCTGTAATATTCTTTTTGCATGTAGTCAATGTCCAGAAGGGTACAAATGTGTGAAAGCTGGAAGAAACCCTGATTATGGCTACACAAGCTTTGACACCTTCAGCTGGGCTTTCTTAGCCTTGTTTAGGTTAATGACCCAGGATTACTGGGAAAACCTTTACCAGCAGGTGAGTGCCAGGGGAAATATGCATTGCAGTTTTGAATAATGTAAAAATCTAATGTATATCCCTTACCCAGGCTCAGAATATGAATATGTTTCATTCAATTTAGAATGGAGAAAAAAATCTTGTCTTTTACTGAAATTAGGCATATTTTGCTCCCAGTACAATTAGAATGGATAGTTCTCAAATAATAAATTATTTCCTTAGCCTCTCTGGGCTTATTGGATCTCTAGCTCTCTTTCTTCCTGCCTCAGTATAGCATCCCATGGGGTTGTAGGTAAGTTGCCCAAAACAGCCTGTGATGTTCTCTTGTGCCCTCCTGCCCACACACTGCCTTCCACACATGACTCATGGCTTGGGGTGCCCTAAATACTCCAGGCTCTCCTATGCTCACATGCTCATCATGCTTTATTTCTTCTTAAAATTTGAAATTGAGTAAAGCAGCTAGTTTTATGAGTAATTTTCAGAGTGTGGGGAAAATACAGAATTATTATTATGTCTGATAATAGTCAAGAACCATACCTCACTTGATTGCAATAGATTGCTATATCATTTGTACGGAAAATGTGTTTGCTTTAATACTGATTATTTCCTATGGAGACATAATTTTATTCCCTTTCCTTTTTTGGTGACATTGATTATGTAAAACTGCCTGATTTGCCCATGCCCAAAATACCATATGCATTAAAATAATTTAAAAAAATACTCTGTATTTAAAATAATATTTTCCATTTTTTCCCCCTAGACACTGCGTGCTGCTGGGAAAACCTACATGATCTTCTTTGTTGTGGTGATTTTCTTGGGCTCCTTTTATCTAATAAACTTGATCCTGGCTGTGGTTGCCATGGCCTATGAAGAACAAAATCAGGCAAACATCCAAGAAACTAAGCAGAAAGACTTGGAATTTCAACAGATGTTAGAGCGACTTAAGAAAGAACAAGAAGAAGCTGAGGTATCATTAGCTTTAAAATTCTTCCTAAAAGCAGAAGTGCAAAAGTTATCAATAGAGCCTTCCCAAGGTCAATTTTCTGTAATGGATTTTTGTATATAAATTGCATCATCATTGCTAATGTGGATGAAGGAATCCATTCTGAACTGAGCTGGAATTTATACCTAACCCATTTGACCTTCTCCATAATCATCTCATTCTTGCATGAAAATATTCCAAGGCCTATTGTTCCTAGGTCTGTTACACATATGCCTCAATGCTTGGGATTATGCAAAGTTCTGGAATATACGGGAGTCGTATCCTCAAAGGAACTATTATAATCAAAGGTTTAGAGAAAATTATTGTAATATTAAAGTAAACAGATACTACTTGGGGGAGAAAGCAAAACTTGCATAACTTTTAGTTAATATTTCAAGGATTTTTAAGATAAAAATGAGATGTTAAGGAATTTACACTTATGGTTTGGCTGTATTAGGCTGAGTCACAAACCCTTGCCAATTCTCCTTATTCTTCTCTCCAATGGGTTACATCAGTGAAAATTCTTGAGAAAGTTTGTACAAAGAGAGCAGTAATTTTAAATGCATTGCATGAGTCTTAAAATTTATTCAATGATTTGACCTAGTTAAATTTCTTCTAGGAATCTAACCTATCAGGGGAGGATAATACTGGGTAATGAAGAGAAACTTTAATGCACAAAAATGTTCAGTGAAGCATTTTAATTATATTAAAAAATCAGAAAGTATGTAACTGTCCAAAAGTTAGAAAATGGGAAGCATATGGATTGTAATATTTTGTATCTTTGTGTATTATTCAGCCATGCAATTATGTGGTTTAAGGAAATTATACTGCTATGAAGAAAATGCTGTTAATACAATGATGTATTAAGTAGCAGGATACAAAAATGTATATAAGATACAATAACAATTAAAAGACTAGGAGAAATATTAATACTAATTATTTCTTTATAAGAAATGCTTTTTTTAAAATTATAATTTATTTTTTTTTTTTTTACAAAGCACGGGCACTAATGTCATCCCAGGAACTTTCTAGGGAAACCCTAGAAGTCTATCAGGATATTACTTTACCACTTCCTTGAGATATTATTATTTTGTACAAATTCATTTTAGTTGTCAGAGAACTCAATCTTCATTAAACTACAGAGTGCCTGATGCTATTGAAAATATTGACAATACTGATTTAATTACCTGTACAAGATGTAGTAATTATCTTATTACATAGTTTATATGAGTTTTATGTTACAGAATTACTTAGTAAAATTTTTGCCTTGTACTTGTTTTTAAACTTGTACTCTAAAATTGTTAATAATGTAACAGTTTAGTCCCAAAGTACAATGGAACTTTAGTACAATGCAGGAGAAGAAGAAAAAGCATGCTTGTAAGTGCTCTGGTCATAATGCAAAGAAAACTACATCACTTCATATACAAGGGACATAATTATAAACACAGCATAATTAAATTTATGGTGAAGAGGTGCCCTGAAATCGGTTTCCCAGAATTTGGAAATGACTCGCTGTATTTATTTCTTGGCCCAATAGGCAATAGCAGCAGCAGCTGAATATACAAGTATTGGGAGAAGCAGAATCATGGGCTTCTCGGAGAGTTCTTCTGAAACATCCAAACTGAGTTCTAAAAGCGCTAAAGAGAGAAGAAACAGAAGGAAGAAAAAGAATCAGAAGAAGCTCTGCAATGGGGAAGAAAAAGGAGATGATGAAAAATTGTCCAAGTCTGAATCAGAGCAGAGCATCAGGAGAAAAAGTTTCCGCCTTGGCGTTGAAGGGCCTAGGCGAGCACGGGAGAAGAGACTGTCTACCCCCAATCAGGTGCCCCCTAAACCGCCACAGGCGGCCACCAGGGCAGGGTATAGAGCAGAATGTTTTCTTCTGGGGTAAAGGGCCTCAGGAGGGTAGAGTGAGCGACTTCGTTGGTATGTGTTTGTAGGTAAAACACATCTATTCCTGGGCATTTGTTGAAAGAAAATAGATGCAGGCAGTCTTCCACTTGAGTTTGATTGCTTCTTAAGGAGCCTATGGTTTCAGAATTGCCATATCTTCTCAAATAATATTTTCAGAATAAGCAAGTTTTCAGAACCAAAATATTCCTGAAAACCATTGTGGAAATGAAAGAATTTTTTATGCTGTAGATTAACAGTAACATTTTTATTTAGACTATTTTTTAATGCCTCACTTGTAAAAAACCATTCTTGGACTAGTTTCTCCTCTTTTCTTTGCCAGGGTAGATAATGGTATAGCCAGCATTTCAGTTGCACAAGCTGGAAACTTTGGAGAGGCCTTAAGAGAACATCTACCCCAGCTGCATCAGCTCCTGACATCTAGGCCCATTGTCTGTTAATTCTGCTTGTGTGGAATTTCTCTTTCCCTTTCTTTCTTTTTCCATAATAACCCGGACGTCTCAGGCCTCCCCGCCTAAAGTACAGTTCAGCCCCTTAAGAGAAACCGTTGCTTCTATTCTCTTTCACACGTCCATGTCTTCTATTATATGATCCCAAAATCATTTTTTTTAAATGAAGATTTCATTTTCCGTCAACTCAGCTTTAAAAATATAAAATTCTGATGAACAAACACTGACCACAGAACAAAGCCCACATCTTACCCATGCCATGAACTGATTTTTTGCCTCGTTTTCCCTCTTTACGTACCTCCATGTCCCCTCAGTAAACAAAAATGGGGACCCCACTCACACCTACCTGCCCTGCCCTTTTGTGCCTTTATTGCTTGGCACACATGATTGTCTCTAGCTGGGATGATTTTGTTCCTTGTTTTCCTCCTGTCACAATACCACCTATTCTTCATGGCTTGTCTTAGTGCCACCCAGCCCATAAAGTTTCCTCTGTCCTCTACTGTCCAACCAATCTTTTTCAGTGCCCCAGTCACAATTAGTATCCTTCTCATCTTCATCTTCATTAAAAAATTCTAGCTTCTGCTAAAGTCTGCAAGACACTTCCAAGGATATACAGAAATAAAAGAGAGTGCTTGCCTTCAAAGATTCCACAAACTTGAATACATCAAAGCTCTTTAAAATATCAATCAAAGGAAATATGGTAAGAGCAGTACAGGCTAGTTTTAAGGCAAGGACTTTGCGATATTTATTTTTCCATTGTTCACAATGCCTATCATTTTTTCCCTTACATCATAAGTGCTAATGTTTATTGAATGAGATACTTCCAAAGAATTGACATTCAGTCTGGCTTATGGAAATAGTTTAGCATGGACATGAGTCACAAAAGCACGACTTTTTCCCTCTTTGCGACTGGGCAACTTCTTTTCCAAGTTCTAATAATTTTGATTTGGTGAATTCACTAGTACCATAGAACTTTCTTATTACAACTTATCTGAGTTTTTAATATGGGAAGTGGAGTTGGAGGCATGGAATGCAAAGAAGCATAAGGCATGGTCTTTGTCCTCAAGGAAGTTATAACTATTTGTGGAACTTAGGTGTTAATATATGGCAAGTTAATTTATAGGTATCAATATTAAAAAGTTTTTCAAAGGTATTTATTCATTATAGCAAAATGAATGGTATAAATAGAAAGGAGAGGTCCTTGGAGACCAGAATAGTAGAAAGCTACTTAATTAATAATTTTAATTATTTAATTAAAATAAAAATTTAATTAATAATTAATTGAGCTGGTCCTGAAAGGATGAATTCTTCCAAAGTTTTTATCCCTTATTTGGAAGAACTCTTTTTGCTGAATTGCTTTGTTTTTAGATATGTTTCTTTTTAACGAGTTCAGACACCTGGCCCTCCCATCAGTGGTTTCAGTGGTAGTTATGTGATGTGAACTTCTATTTTTTCAGCAGTTAGAGATCACCTTTAAAAAAAAAATTTTTTTTTGCAGTCACCACTCAGCATTCGTGGCTCCTTGTTTTCTGCAAGGCGCAGCAGCAGAACAAGTCTTTTCAGTTTCAAGGGTCGAGGAAAAGAGATCGGGTCTGAGACCGAATTTGCCGACGACGAGCACAGCATTTTCGGAGACAACGAGAGCAGACGGGGCTCCCTGTTCGTGCCCCACCGACCCAGGGAGCGGCGCAGCAGCAACGTCAGTCAAGCCAGCAGGTCTCCCCCGATGCTGCCGGTGAACGGGAAGATGCACAGTGCCGTGGACTGCAATGGGGTGGTCTCCCTGGTTGATGGACCCCCAGCCCTCATGCTCCCCAATGGACAGCTCCTGCCAGAGGTGATAATAGATAAGGCAACTTCTGATGACAGTGTAAGGACGTTTTAAATAGCTCAGGCATGGCTGGGTCCTTATTCCTGCATCTGTCCATCTCTGCTGAAAGGGCCTTCTCTCCGGTCCTGTGAATGGCTCTGCATTTTGCAATACTTTTTCTGTAGAAGCACGCCTTTAACTCATTCACTTGAAACCTCATACCATGTGTTGCAGGCATCTAATTCAAAGATATTTAGAATGCTATTTAAAAATAAGATACTTATCTGTTATTTTTATAATTGAAGATTTTAAATTATCCCTTTAGAAAAAAATTGTAAAAGATGTACGTGAGCACGGAAAGTGCACTGATAATGCTGATCGCATTAGCTGATAAGAGGTCCCATTTCTGTAAAGCAATTTGGATGATTTTCCAACTACTGCCATCTTTTTCAGGTTACTACTTAATATATACCTTATTGCAAGTGATCTTATTTAATTAAATTTGTAATAATAATAGCAAACACTTATTTAGTACTTACAACAGCCCTATTAGATGATACTGTCTTATTATGCCTGTTTTACGTGTGGGCAAACCAAGGCACAGGGAAATAAAGCGATTTGCCCAAGGTCAATCAGCTAATAAATGGTAGCTCTGAGATTCAAGTCGCGGCTCTCTGGTTTAGATCCTGTGATATTAACCGCTACCCACTATTGCTTCTCCAGTGTGTAGCTTCTTAACTTAGAAGTAATTTAGAACAGTTAAGCTTTAGAGTTCTTCTACATAAAGAAACTTACTGTTTTCATTAAGTTTCTTTTCTGGAGTATATTAATAAAATTATAACTGTTGAAACACATACATGTTACAAACATATACACATATAAACAAAAATTAAAAAAATCATTCCAAGTGTTTAGCAAATCATTAAGTGGTTAGAGAGAGGTTCAAATAGACTTGAAAGTGAGATCTTTCTGGTCCCTGAGTTTCTAGAATGCCTAATTAGGCCATTTAATATGCAACACTAATTTACTAAATATTAGCTAGGGTCTTGACTAACACAGCAAACTCAGCTTTCAACTGCTTTCCATTCATGCTATATATTCATATTTACAGATGATTTAATATTCCATGTGAGAATAAAGTTCCCTCAAAGCCATGGCCACTCATGTATCTCTCTTTAAATGAATGCATATGCTTTTAGGTAATGTGTGACCCCTATGCTTGCATGATAGAGCTTCAGCCCTGCTGTCAAGGCATTATTCCTTAGCAAATGAGCATGTTAAATTTCTGTGGAATCAGATCTTTGTGTTTTTGCTTTTCAGCAATGTGTGTAATGTATAAATATTACATAATCTGTATCAGATTCGGAGATTATATTTTTAAATGAAGTGCTTTCATTTACTTTATTTTTGTCACAGGAAAATCAATACCACTGTAAATCCCAAAATTGAAATTGCAGAGCTAGAAAAAATAGTGGATCCTTTAAGATTCAATAGAAATGCAGTAAACATATTGGTGTGGCATAACAAGAAGTTCAGATGGAAAAATTGCATGACAAATAATACAACTTCTATACATAAAACATTTCTACATGGAAAGGAATTTGATTGATTAAATGCTTATTGACTTAGGGAAAAATAAATTAGAGACTATAGCAGAGAAAGCATGTTTATAGAGAGATCTCTATAAAAACCCACCTGCACATGTATGTGTGTGCGTATCTGTGTACTGACACATACATACATACATGCATAGATGCACATATCTATGCATGTATGTCAGTATTTTTATATACATACATATATAACCATATATGCAATTATACAACTTTACAACTCTAGAATTTTATGTTTTTAACATGTATGTTGTAAAACTGTATATAGGCATGTTTGTAAAAAGGCATGTATATATACATTCACACCATACACAACAGAAATGATAGAGAAGATACACTTGGAGTTGTATGGTTGTATGTGTGTGTATATGTTTACGTAGGTGTGTGTTTATCATTGGCCTGCACTGAACCAGCTATAGTGTTCAAATTTGAATTAGTTACCAAGATTTAAAAATAAGGAATTTTTCCATAAAAAATGAGTATATCTGGTATTGTTGAGCTCATCTTCCTGCATGGCAACAATCCTTCAGATGGTCATCTCCTTTAGTGGTCACACCTGTAGATAGCGCTTGCATTCTTCATTATGCTAGAGTTCCCGTTAGTCTCAATTGTCCTTTTCAAACTGAGTCATTTATCATCTTATGCTCAGATAAGTTCATGAGGTCTTCCTTGACATTATAAAGGAGACCCAGAAAGGTGGAGAGTTGTTGACCTATATAACAATAAAAGTGGCTAGTACTCTTTTATGTTCCTAACTTGTAATCTTTTTAATCTGCATAAGATTATGAGACAGATGCTGTTATTATCCCCATTTGCCAATGATGAGACTGAGATGCAGAGAGGTTAACTAACTCTCCTATGATATGCAGCCAGTAAGTAGAAGAGCCATGATCTGAACCCACAATCTAGTTTTTAACTTAATTACTCATTTCAGCTACCTGAGAAAGAATTTATTTTATTCCTAGAATTTATTAGAATTCTATTTTTAATACTTTTCTTTTTCAGGGTACAACCAACCAAATGCGCAAGAAAAGACGTTCCAGTTCTTATCTCCTTTCTGAGGATATGTTAAATGATCCCATGCTCAGGCAAAGGGCAATGAGTAGAGCAAGCATATTAACAAACACTGTGGAAGGCATGTAATAATATTCTCTTCACTACATAGATTTGTAAAATAAAGTTATAAAATTCAGATAAATCATGGTCTATCTTAAATAGTACATGAACTTCATAATTCATAGAAAATAAAATGGTTTCAAGTAATGGTAATGATAGCCAGTGGATAAAAATGGAATTGTTTCTGTGTGCTTAAAAAATGGATAAAATTATTTGTGATTACAGAGAGACATTGGATGATTTGGTGTTTTGAAGATAAATAGTTTAAAAGCAGCTGATGCAGAAAACTGGTTAACTTGGAGCTGTGCAATTCTTTCACTGCATATGTTAGGAGCTTTACCTAGTCCCTTTGAATTTGTTTTCTCTTCTAATATGCAAAGGAAATAACACATATTGCCAGATGATTAGAAATTACTGCCTCTAGCACATTCTATAAAAGTGCTTTTGTTAAATGGTAACATGTGACATGATATCTGTTAATATTATGCAAAAGCACTAGAGAAAGCAGTTGGAGAATATCAGGAGGGTAACAGTGGTTGAGATACACTGAGAAGAGGGTCAAAGAATGGCCAGTTCCCCACATTGTCCTAGGTCCTGCCTTGACCATGGGTTCACCACCCCACCACCACAGGATGGACCCAAAGTTTCCTTTCACCTTTTAAGTTTTAGGTAGTAAGTAAATGTGCTTATGGTGTGAAATGTCTGGAGCAAAAGTGATCCATAAATTATCTGTAGTCTTTCCACTCTGGGATTTTTCCACTTGTGAATTAGCAAGAGATTTTCCTGAATAGGATAGAGTTGTCTTTGTTTCATGGGATTAAATACACAGCGGGAAAGTATGTATATTGGTGGAAAACATACATTTCTCCTTTAAGGAAACATCTCATCATGGGTCAGGTGCATGCTTATCTGGGAGAGGCCCGTATATCTGCTTTCTGTCATTAATTTCATCACTTTCCCCTCAATGCTTGATCTAGTCAACAAGCATATGATACAAGATTTTTATATAGTATGTTGGCTATTTATAAAAACACTAGTGTTAAATTTGCGAAGTCTAAACCAGCTTGTTGCAATGTTAAAGTGTATTGCTGATTTTTATCTGTTTAGGAATAAAATATAGAGATGGTTGACTTCATGTTTTCTGTATTTTTGTTTGTTTTTTGTTGTTGTTTTTGTTTTGTTTTTCTCTCCTAGAACTTGAAGAGTCTAGACAAAAATGTCCACCTTGGTGGTACAGATTTGCACATACTTACTTGATCTGGGATTGCTCTCCGTATTGGATAAAATTCAAAAAGCTTATCTATTTTATTGTAATGGATCCTTTTGTAGATCTTGCAATTACAATTTGCATAGTTTTAAACACATTATTTATGGCTATGGAGCATCACCCAATGACTGAAGAATTCAAAAATGTGCTCTATGTGGGAAATTTGGTGAGTCTGTTATGGAGTGTTACATAGCTTCTTTCTTTGGTTGTTATCACTGTCATTTCATTTTTTTTCTAGTAGGGTAATTATCTATATCAAGAATTCACCATATGAAATTGTGCAGAGTCAAATTTCTGGTTTTATATACTATCTTCAAATAATTTGCATTAGTATTAGATCTTAAAAATAACAATATTATTTCTTTAAGGTTTGCTATCTTGAGAGTTGATAGTGTTTTTTCTGACAGCACGTCTCTTGGGAACAGCACTTTCAAAATTTGATATTTTCTTGTACTGTTTTTAGTTCCATTGGTACTTCCTTCTGGTACAGACCTCACATACTTTTAGAAAAAAATGTGGAAACACTGACATAACAGTGGTGAAGTGTCTGGGCCTTTGGAGTTTTACAGGCCTGGGTTTGAACCCTGATTCTGCTTCTCGCTAAATATATATAACCTTGGATAATTACTTTAATCTCTACGATCTTGTATTTTCTCATTTATAAAAAGAATAAAATTTAATTTATTATGTTGTTGGGAGAATTAAACACTTCGTACTTAATTTATTAGCCTGACATATAGTAAGTACTCAACAAATTGAAGCTCTTATTGTTATTATCATCAGTAGTACTTTTTCT